>BLSH010529684.1:20168-33257 GCA_018402905.1 Glandirana rugosa
GTTCTTTGTGTGAAGTTTTTAGGGGTTTAGGGCTTTAATTCGCTATCTATAATGGGGTGTCATATGGTACGGCGCAGGAGGTTTTGGTTTTGGTTTCCTCAGACTACCTCGCGTTAGATGGGAAACAAAACTTTCGGGTTTTTTTTCTGGGTCTTCCGACTAAATATAAAGAATTTCCGTGCGAGTTGTTGTTTGGTCACTATGATCATTTGTAAATACGGGGATTATGAGCAGTTCAGGGGAAGTAGTCTTTTCAGAAACTAGATGATTAGGTGAAAGTACTCCCGTACTAATAGAACCCCCCACTAGAGTTACGAGGAGAGGTTGAGATCACCCCCCAAGATAATCATGCCCTCATGAAAGTGGATTAGTAGATCAAAGACTTTTCTGATGAAGGGGACTTGACGAGTATTAGGGGCATAAATGTTTACTAGTATCACTGGTTTGTTGTTGAGCGTGCCTTTAAGAAATATAAATCAGCCTTCTGGGTCTTTTTTTTGGGCTTTCAAAACAAAGGGTAGATTGCGCTCCATCAGACTCCTTTGGTTTTGGTTTTGGAGGACGCGGCATGGTATACTGTGGGGTAATATCTATCGCTTAATTTCGGGATTTGGGGATTTTTGAAGTGTGTTTCTTGTAGAAATGCAATTTGGATCTTCTGTTTGTGACGTTCTCTCAGGGTAGCTGATCTTTTTTCAGGTGTGTTTAAACCCCTGATCATGCAATTCCTTTTTATAAAGCTAGGCACGTTATAACCACACTCAATTGTAAATGAAAACATGATTACTTGATTGAAATGACTGGATCTAGTTACAATGTCTACAAGATGTAATTCACAATTTTCTTTCATTGATTGCTTTGATTAGATTAAATCACTATTAAAATAAAGGTGTGTAAATGATTGTGTGTGTTGTTCAGCAGGCATGTTCTCTCAAATGTATTTTTTAAATGTAATGATAGCTTGTAGCTGGCTGACACAGTGGAGATGAAAGTGAAGTAGTCACTGGAGGGGAAGGCATTACTGTTGATGTTTTTATATGTATTAATACTATGTAGAATGAGCTAAAATTGTTTGTCTATTTATAATTATTATATGCATTTTTCAGACTAAATTTTCTAAGGAGGCTTAGGTTTTCTGTAACTGGTAGATGCAGTCCAGATTAAATACATTTTTCCAGTCACATTGTCACATTAAATAATTACAGAATTTAATGGTGCAGCTCTGGACTCCAACCTTAGTGAAGGTCCCGAATAAATCAAATGATTTCTATAGTGGGGCAGCTCTACAAAGTCCCTGGGAGAGTCAGCTGGTATAGAGTGAAAGAATGTAAGAAGCAAGTCACACATCCTAATTTAAATTTTATTTTGTTACAAAAAAAGTGTCTATGAGGCATTCTATGCAATATACTGTATTTTGAGGAATATGTACAAATTCCCACTTACTGGGTCTACAATATAACAGAAAAGGGTTCTATATAGTAGTTACACAAATATATCAAACCATGCATTCTTTAAAAATTATTCAAATACATTAAAGACAAGGACATCCTTCCAGTAGGCTAAATTCATTAAAGTATATTAGAGTGTAAGCCCACCCTAAAACTAAAATCCCTGCATCTACAGACACCAATGCTCTAACAGTAAACTATCTAGCCCTGTAAAGAAGAAATCAGTATACATACTTTTTTTGAAGCCAATCTGATCCAGTCTCCAGACTCCGCAGAGGATGTGGCTGACAACGGCTGTGAAATGAATGGGAAGTGACATCACCCATAGAGTTACTATGGGGCTTCTATTGTCGGCTGTGTCCTCTGCACCCGCCTCCACAGCAAAGCCACGGCTGACAACTCAGAGTGGGATTGGGTTGGATCGGCTTAAAAAAAGGTATGAATAAGGATTTCTTCTTTACATCCCATGGACTGTCCCACACGCAGGTGGTAAGGAGCGTATGACACATACACAATACACAGATATGACTGATGTGTACTCACAGCTGTGTACTCACCTGATAGAGAATGCATTACACAATATATTACATCCTACAATAGATATACTAGCTGTAGAGCAAGCATCACATGCCTGCTGGGAACATAGGTGAGGGTGGATTTGAATGCATGGTGTGCAATGTACAGTATATGGGCAAGCCTGCTGAGTGTCCTTGATCCATTCTCTTCTATGGACTACATGAGTTCAGAGGACTGTTGTACCATTATACAGCTAATTTGTGCACCCTGTGCTATTACTTTTATTACCTTGATTTTTTTTAGTACATTTTTAATATGTTTTCATTGCTCTTGCTTTTATTAATGTCTCAAAGTCACTTTATGCTTATACATGAGGATACATGATTTTAAACCTGTGGTGTTATTTGATGTGGCTTACTGTGATTGGTATGGGCTAAGCCCACGCACACTATCCAAGGGAGGTCACACCCCCAGAGTAGTCCCAATCAATCCAGTACACTGCATATAAGCTTTGCAAACCAGACATGTCTGGCTGGCTCTGAGGAAGAGGAACTCCTTGAAACACAGTAGCCAATGCCATTATGAGATAGCCCCATTGTATGGGGAAGACACACTATATAGACTTTGATGGTGGTGTAATATGATATGGCAGTATTCAAGCCTAATTTTGTAAGTACGACACCTATTGATTTTTTAGACAATACATTTTATTGAGGATAATGCGCTAGGCATTATATAAATATATCTATTCCCTTGTTGTTATCTCGTGTGCACTATACTAGATAGTTTGGTCTGTGACCCGGTGTGCGTGTGTAATGGTCACCTTGCTGTATATTAGTAGGTGAACCTGTTTATTGCAATAAAGTTTATATGCAGCTCTTGTTAGTCTAATTAACCCTGTCCCTTCTGGTCAGGGGTTATATACTGCTAGAGAAGAGGTCCCCCATTAAGGGTTTCATGGCAGTAAAAGAATAAGTAGATCACAGTAAAGGTAAGGTAAGACATATGGAGGTTTTTCCTCCAGTCAGATCTGAATGTTGTGATGCATGTATGTAATGCATGTCCCATTGATGTACAACCAAAGCTCCTTTTTTATATAATACTTCACACAGTTCTTTCTATATGATCAAATGTCAAGCGGAAAATAAAAGGATTGTAAAGATATTTGTTCAACAAATTTGTTTGGATCTACTTATTATTTTACTGCCATGAAACCCTTAATGGGGGACCTCTTCTCTAGATGTATCTAAAACATAAAGGGGATGGCAGAAATCTTGGGTCTCTTACTAGCACCTATTTCCTTTTGAGTTTTTGGGGTTATATACTGTAGCTAGTTTTAACTCAGGGCTCAGCATCCAGCATAGGCTAGCTTCAGGTTAGGCATTTGATGACCACTTCTGGTAGATAAAGTTAAAGTTGCTTGACAGATATGATACTACTATGGACTAATCACAAAGTAAAAAGGCTGACTCTGAGTTTCAGTTCCACACTATGATTTCTGCTGGTGAAAAACTGGCTGGATGTACAATGGCTGAAGGGTCTCCCCATCATTGCAAATCTTGTCTTTAGGTTTATAATACCAAGACAAACTCTGTATTGTGATCATCCTCAAGGCCCCTTGCAAATGGAATTTGCTCCAACATTCATCTGGCATCTGGCAATTCCACCAGGATTTTTGTTGGACCCTTTGCTGATAATACCTATTGTACATTGGATGTATGTACTATTGTTATTCTTTTCTTATATAAACTTATATTTCCATTAGATTGTAGATGTATATATGTATGGTTAATGTTATATGCTGGTTGCGGTAGTTCTTCTTCTACCAATTACTTTGATTAGATTACTGCTTCATTTCTAGGAAGAGAATGCCCTCTGTTCACAGAGGCCCTGTCCTGGGTGGAGGCACTGCCAACTTTATTATCAAACCCACTCTTAGCAAAACTTAGCAAAAGTTCTGGCTCTCTTATGTACCTACATGTTTAGTGCAATATCCTCTTTGGATAGTACCATTTGTCATAACGCCTTAAAGGAGGGCTACACTAGCACTAGCACTTTTGCTCTATTGGCTCTTATGTATTAAAGAGGAGGGCAAAGAAGAGAATTTTTCTTAGGGGCACATTGATAGCCATCTGCTTGTCAAAAGATGCCTCAAGTTAGGTATCGATTTTTTGAAAAGTGGGATTAAAAAGCAAGGCTACACAGTAGTACTTTTCAGCAGAGCTGCAGTTGCATGTGCTGCATGAAACAGTACAAAAAACATTCATTGGTGAAAGGGGAGTGAAATTCACGTGTCTGTTCTTTGAGCTTGAATTTGCAATTCATTGCAGTTCCACTTGTTATCCTCTTGGTCTGTTTTCATTGTACTGGTTGCATGGAATCTTCCACTGGGGTCCAGTGCACACCATAAATTGACACATGGAGCTGCATTCTTGCAACTTATGGGAGTGACTGTAGCACTTACATCTTGGTCTGAGTGTTCAGTGGTTCAACAAGTGGATGGTTGGCTATGCTTCATGTCCATCCCCTACAACGATGGTCAATGGTACAGGCTGTGCTTACAAAGGCTCGAGGTGCTGCTCCAAACCAGAGACCTTGGGAACTTCCTGCCGGTACTCAGAGCTCTGGAGCAGGCACCCGAAAGCACCAATTCAGAAGTGTGGATAAACCAAGGGAAAGTACGCCGCTCAAACCGACCCGATGTAGTCACGTTGTATTGCCTCAGCTGATGCTGTTCTGGCCATGCCCCCTGATGGGAAAACTTATTTATTTTATGTATTATAAAACATGCTTCACGTTTTCCCCTTTCACTTCATTTATTGTTTGGTTCACATTCATCACATCATTTATACATTTGTATCTCATTCATTTCTTTTCACTTCCATTTTTTTGCTTCTTTTTACCTTTTTTCTTCTTTATGTTTTTATTTTCATCATTTATTTATTTAAATTTTTCTTCCATATTAACAATATATATCTTATATATATTTTTTTTTTCCAAAAAAATTTATTGAGAATAAATGCCAGAATACAATATGGAAAAGGTAAATACAAGGTATTGATGGATGGTAATCTTTGATATACATTTGCGAGGGGAGAAGAAAAAGGAAGAAGAATATTGCAACTCCATATCTCAGACTATTATAATACATGAAAGCTCGGTTTGACAAATAGTCTCTTTCCAAGGAATGAGTACATATGAAGTATGTAAACACAGACTTTCTCATTTGAATCTGGTAACAGGGTTTACAGCGCTTTGTGACGTAATAAATCTGAGAGTAAGATTGATTGGGTTAAATGTAGGAAATGTATGTTGGGGTTACCAGTGTTTTCTCCCTTCCCATTCCCTCCCCCATTGGTTGGTGTTTGGTGAGGTAGGGCATTATGTATGTTTTGTGAGTCCAAGCGGCCCGCGCTATGGAGGACATCAGAGGGAAGTTGGGGTAGGGGAATGGGAGGGGCAGGGCAAGGAACAAAGAGAGGGGACAGTGGGGAAGGGGAGGGAGAATATATATCTTATATTTTACTTGTTTTAATTTCCCTCTTTATTTTTATTTTAATATTCAGTTAATTTTTAATATTTTCTTTCGTCTGTTTATTCTTTTCTTTCTTGTGTTTAATCTTATTATTTATTCTTATTATTACTTTTTTCTCTTCATCATTATCTCTTCTTTTTTATTTTCTCATTTTCTTTTTTCATTTATCATCTTTCCCCATTTGTTTCACATTGTCTATTTTGCCAACACTTGTCACACACACCTGTTTTCTCTTTACCATGGCCAATGATACCCATAAGCTCCTGTTCTGCTCATCTTCCCCACCTCTGTGATCAAGACCCGGGAGGAAACACATCAGGGGCATGCCCAGAGCAGCATCAGCTGAGGCCACACACCATGACTACATCGATTCTGTTTGAGCGGCGTCCTTTCCCTCGGGTTTACCCACACTTCTCAATGGTACTGGCTGTTGCAAATGAGGTTTATGGGACTCCCCATTGGAAAATGTATATAACCATGTATACCATAGTATATTTTAGTTAAAGTGTAAATTATTTGTGTGTGGGGGTGTAATCTGTTTCCTTATCTATTGAGCTGTCTCTTTGTCTGTTCTTTGGGCGGTGACAAGGTAAGTTGCTGACTGTGATACAAAGGCCATGGTGTATTCAGTGCTAAATGAAGAACATTTCTACAGACAGGTCAGTGCCAGATTTCTTTAGCTAAATAATGTGATAAAACTATTCTTTGTCTCTAGATACCACTTTCAAATGGTTTTATTGTTTACATAAAGAATAGAGGTTGTCTGGCTTTGTTTTGCACGAGCTGACCTTGAGGAGTTCTGTAACATTTTTGTGCATTTTACATTTTCTTTATAAAATTCTGGGCAGTTAGCTCATTATCCTTTGCCAGAAATGGATGAGGTTATAGTAACAAAAATATTTGAAAGTAACCAATTCTCAGAGGACTAGTCTAAATTGTTGAAATTAGTAATGGCTGTACCAATCAGTATCACACAGTGGTATTTTATGTGAGCTGTTCCAATATTAATGAAGAATACACAATTGAACTTGGAATTATTGATACATCTTGGCATGTACTGTACACATGTTTTGCAAAATGTCTTGTGTGATTTTTGTATTTGATAGTATGATAAAAAGAATTGTGGTGAACTTAAGACCCCTTTCACATGGGCATGTCCAAAAATGGACAGGCGGACCTGAACGGACGCTCCATGCAGCCCTATGGAGCAGCAGATGTCAGCAGTGACATGTCTGTTGAAATCCGCCCCTCTCTGATCATGTCCATGAAATCCAGATGGATGGAAACTCTATTTCCCATCCGTCTGTAGAATCCGATCGGGGCATATTGTAATGAAAATAGACAGGCGGATCCGTTTTCATCCGGTCTCCATAGAGCAGAGCAGGACTCTGACAGATCTGTCTCCGCACAGTGAGCTGAGACTGATCTTTCATCCGCCTGCTCAGCTGAGCAGAGTGGAGTCCGCAAAGGGACACGGGCACGTCAAAGGGGCCTAAGAAGGAGCAGAGTTATACAGTAGGACTTTGCTTTGTTTAAAATTATGCTTTCCTACGTAAACATTATGGTGATGTTTTATATAGTATATAAGGGGGGTGATTTAATAAAAGCAAATAACCTGTTCACTTTGCAAGGGAGGTTCACCCAGACCTTAGTGAATGTGGTGAAATTTCACTTTGAAAAGAATACCCAATCACATGCAAGGAAAATAAAAAACAGCTTTTCTTCTACATATGGATGATGATAGTCAGCAGACCTTTACCTCATTCATTACGCTTTGGGGAAAACTCCCTTGCAAAGTGAACAGTCTATTTGTATTTAGTAAATCAAACCCAAAGTCCCCAAATACTTGCCTAGATAGCTTGGCTTAGTATTTGTCTACATGCTTTTAAAAAGATAATTGTAATTTTGTCCAGGCCTACAACCCGCTGCCTACACCATGATTCTCTTTTTTTTAACTTTGCAACACTCATGTACGTGTTATTCAATTTTCAACAAGCCCTATAAAATCACAAAAGTAAATTTCCAAATACAGCTTATAAAAAATATATACTGTCTTTTGGTCATATCTATATTGGTGATAACAGCAGACCACCATTATGTTGCTCCTCTGTTAATTGTTTGCAGCTATTCCCATTAGATCTGTGCTCTTTGTTCTCCTTGTAATATGCTGAAAATTAAAGCTGCAGCTGTTTTTCAGGTTCGTGTTCCACAGCAAGCCACCCATACTGATTGGCTGCTCTAAAGGGTGTGAAATTTGGATGGCATCTATAACAAAATTATGAGAGGGGGGGGGGGAATTGGGCATCAACCATCAAGAACATGAACACATGAGGGCAATGTTTCAAAAAATGTTTGGAGTGGAGTTGCAAACATTCTGAATTCTCGTTTACAACAAACAAGTTCATATTTATCACAGCAAACCAGCTGGCTTACAACTACTTGTTTTATTTATTTTAGGAGATTGTACTTTCCAACATTTTTGAGTAAACAATTGGTATTTATATACAATATAATATTTGCATAGCTTAAAAAATATCGCATAATGCAAACATAACTTATTACATTTTACAGTCTATAAAAAAGTAACTTTGCAGGGACATACTATTTTATTTTACATAAACATGCAATGTGCAATCTTACTTTTTTTTTAAAGCACATTTACCATCTTACAGAAATTCATGTTAGGAGAATTGGCATGGATGTTATGTAAAATATAACTTCTAATGTAAAAAGTACTTGTAAGTGTATATTTTATTTTAATTTGAAATTTTATATTTCAATATTATTCTAGTTAAAAACTCCTTCCTCAAAGTATAATCAAATATATCTTGCTGCCTAGTCATTCATTTATAATTATGAGACCTTGAAATGAAACAGTGGAAGATATTCTTCCAGCTGTGGCAACTGACAGACCCACAGGCAACTTCTTAAATGAGCTCTGTGGGCAGTTGTACTGACATATCTCAAATAGCCTCTGGGTTTGTCACATGGTTGGGCTTCTGACTGGTTGTCTTATCTGTTCTAGCACAATGTTTCTATGATTGCATAAACTGATATTCTTGAAATAATCTATGTTTAAAATGGAATAAAGGAACAATATATGTTTGCAGAAGTTTTTTCATTTTTCAATAATCTATTTTAGTTTTCAGTTTGAAGATTTACACTGTTAGTGTTTGACTGTGTATAGATGCTGATTGCTGCTCTCCGTGGTATTGCACAGCAGCAGTAAAGAAAAGCACTAGGAAAAAGTAGGATAAACCTGTTTTGTAGCTTCATATAGTCAATTGGATATTATTTTTATAATTGTTGCACCATGCAGTTACACATATACAATATATATATGCAAATTGTGTGTGTATGTGTGTGTTTATATCCTGATGCAGTGCATTTATGCATAAAGTACATCTATTTTTTGAATGCTTTACTTTGGGTATTTAAGTTGACTCTAATAGCCCAAAAACACCTGATCTGCAGTGCCGTGTGTGTACTACATTGGTCGGCATTGTGTGATGTTGCACATAAAGTTGATTAAATGTCATTTAAAAAGTTAACAAAAAAGGAAGGCATGACCTGCACATGGTACAGTTAGACAGATAATCATTGAACTCCTGACATAACCCATGGAGAAATTGAAGATTTTGACACCCCAGCTCTTTGATCCCCATTTACATACTGTATGTGCCACAAAGGCAAGATCACCTCCTGGCTGAAGTATCCCTGTGCTCTTCTGAGCGGATGAGCAGGTCCATCATGGACCCAGAACACTTAAAGTGGATGTTAACGCACTATAATATGATCATACCATCCTCTCTGTTATGTAATTCTCTGTGACTCTGTGCCTGGGCTGTATAAAAAAAATGCCCATTATACAATATATCAGAGCCACTCCCAGCACTCAGGTGACTCCTTGACTCTTTTCGGCTGACAGCCATAGTGGGCGGGGCTGAGCACTGCCGCTGACGACAGCCGGGGAGGAGGAGTGGAGAGAGATCCAAGGAGTTATATGAGCATCAGGAGCCGCTCTGATACATGCTATAATCTGCATATTTTTTATACAGCAAAGGCACAGGAGCACATATCGTTATGTAACAGAGGGGAAGGCATGATCATAGTATAAATGTGATTGCACCAGGAGGGAAGGATTGTTGAGTGGACAGAGCTAACAGGCAGGTAGGGGAGGGGGAAGGAGGTCAGAGGAGGACACAGGAGAGTAGAGAGCGGGTCTGCAGCTGATGGAGGCACATAAACTGACCATGGTGTCAAGGCTCAGCAGCCATGATATACCGTGGTCACTGGTCAGTTTACAGAGGGGAGGGCATAGCCAGGCAGGATCAGCCAGGTTTTTTAGGTGATGCAGGGGGCCAAGTTACACAGCACAAGCACTGAGCTGTATAACATGCTTTAAGGGAACAGGATCAATTTCTTTTAGGTTTACAAACACTTAAAGATGGTGGAACCTCTGCAGTCTGCAGGCTCTATCATCTCTATGTGCTTAGGCTCTTGTTCACCAATCCTCAGCCCAGTGATATTAGCTCTGAACACAGTTTTAGAATTAGCAACCTCTCCTTTCTCTCCTTGGTCCTGACTCTGGAGGAGATTGAGACTAAAGGAATACATCAAATATTTATGACCCACAGAGAGCTATGTCCTGTAGGTACAAGATAGAAATATAATCCCTGGGATCCAAGCTCGAGACCATACAATTGAAAACTGTGGATCTTAAACAGACCTATTCATATCTCTCTGCCACAGCCTGTGCCCAAGAAAAGCAGCTAAGTGACCATGAGAATAGCATCCATACTCTGTTGCTGCCCCATGAAGGTCTAGAGCAGTGGTTCTCAACTCCTGTCCTCAGGACCCACCAACAGGCCAGATTTTAAGTATTACCTTGGGAAGATGCAGACTAGAATACTGCAATCACTGAGCAGCAAATGATATCATGTATTTCAGTTATCCTGCAAACCTGGCCTGTTAGTGGGTCCCGAGGACAGGAGTTGAGAACCACTGCTCTAGAGAAAAGGAATCACCTGAACAAAATAAATCTCTGGGTTTTCCTGAGATGACCAGAGGCACAAAACTGCTTCTGGTAGTAAAAAGTCTATTTGCTAAGTTGTTGGACACTTATGACAATGTGGACTTGGAGATAGACCAGGTTCATAGAATATTTTGTAGAGTTGAGCGAACCCGAACTGTAAAGTTCGTGTCCATACCGAACTTTGGGGTGTCCGTGACTCGGACCCGAACCCGGACATTTGAAAAAAAGTTCCAGTTCGAGTTCTGGGTTTGGGTATTTGATCACGCATGTTGAATAGCTGCAGGGCAGCCAATCAACAAGCATTTCACTGGTTTGCCCTTAGAAGCCATCACAGCCATGCCTACTAATGGCATGGCTGTGATTGGCCAGTGCATCATGTGACCCAGCCTCTTTATAAGCTGGAGTCACTTAGTGCTGTATGTCACATGCTCTCTGGGTAGTGTAAGGAGAGGATGCTGCGGGTGCTGTGAGGGACAGATTGCAGATAGATAGATAGGAAGAGATTACTACTACTACTGCTTTTAGGGACAGATTGCAGATCTCATCCTGCATTACAGAATGATCTGACTGGACTAGGTAGAGTCTACTGCTTAGAGGGACAGATTATTGTTTTAAAATCATCTTCTAGTTCTATAGGGTCAGGTTCCTGCTGTTGCTGTAAGGGACAGATTATTGTTCTAAAATCATTTTGCAGCCCTCTAGCACTTTCCAGGACTTTTTTACAATCATTTTTGTGCCGAAAAGTTCAGGTCCCCATTGATTTCAATGGGGTTCAGGGTTCAGGGTAAAGTTCAGGTCAAGTTCAGTACCGAACCCGGACTTTTTCCCGAAGTTCGGCCAAACCCACCGAACCCGAACATCCAGGTGTTCGCTCAACTCTAATCTTGGGCCCTAGAAGGCCTGATCCTGAAAGACCACATGATGTCATCTGCCACATACATTCTGCCCATACACACTCTGGACCAGTCCTCAAGCCTCCTATCACCCTTTAGTGAGAACAAGGTATACCCACTGGGGCTTTACATTTAATCTGCTGTTCAAGAAAGATCAGTGAACCCACATCCTTTGCCATCCATCAGAGGTCCCCAATATGCTGAGGACCCTGTGATTTCCATCCACTTGATTTGTTGACTGAAAAATAACCTGTAGTTCACCTGGTTGCCCATTGCCCAGACCAAATTGTGATCTTTTGCTGGATTCCATGTCCATAACCTTGACTAATTCTATATAATGGTATCCATATGTGGCTTAGCCAATGACATCTGCTAACTTTCCTCAAATCAACCTTGGGGTTGATTTACTAAAAAAGGAAAATGAAAATCTGGTGCAACTGTGCATGGTAGCCAATCAGCTTCTAACTTCAGCATGTTCAATTAAGCTTTGACAAACACCTTGAAGCTGCATGAGATTTTGCGCTCTCCATTTGTAATAGATTAGCCCCATTATCTTTACCCAACAAGGCAACCTTATTACGCATTTCCTGTGCACACATTCAATGAACTAGCATATTTCCCCACATTTCATTATTTTCTCACATATCCATGTGCCTCTTATCTGTCTTAATTGCCTGATTGTTGCGGCAAGTGTGTTCACCCCTGCTTATCTGCTGACCCTACCGCCCTGCACCTATGGTTGACATGTTGAAACTGGAACATGCCCCAGATCTGTGGCAGAGGACTGACTCCTAGGTGCTATTTGTTCTGTATTTTATTGGACAGTTTATGATATCACTAGATATACTACAATATTAAAGGTTAATGGCTCATGGGGGTGTTTGTGCACCAGATGAGACACTGTCCCTGTTAGACTAGCTAGACTACCATGGGTTTGGGTAGCCTACCCAATCTTGGTAATCCCATTTTATACCCTATGTTTGGGGCTATTGACTAGAGTTGAGCGAACCCTAACTGTAAAGTTTGGGTTCGTACCAGACTTTAGGATGTCCATGTCCCGAACCCGGACATTTGAGAAAAAATTCCGGGTTCGGGGTTCGGGTATTTTTTTGCGCCTGTTGAATAGCTGCAGGGCAGCCAATCAACAAGCGTTTTACTAGTTTGCCCTTAGAAGCCATCATAGCCATGCCTACTAATGTCATGGCTGTGATTGGCCAGTCTATATAAGCTGGAATCACGTAGTGCTGCATGTCACATCATCTCATACTAGTGTAGGGAGAGGATGCTGCTGCTGCTGCTGTGAGGGACAGATTAGCTTTAGAAAATCATCTCATACTAGTGTAGGGAGAAGATGCTGCTGTGAGGGACAGATTAGCTTTAGAAAATCTGTTAATAGTGATTTATTGGTGGGTGGGTGCTAGAGGAGATTTTTGTTTGCTAGAGTACATTTTGTTTGCTAAGCAAAGTGCCTCATATAAAACCTAAGCAATTTTTCTGTTTGTTAGGTGGGCGTGTACAGCCATTTTTGCAAGTGCAGTGCACTTGCAACTGCTTGTGTGTCAGGGACACTACTTTAATTGTGTTCTGTTATTTCATTTGGCAACATTTTGGCATATTTAAATACTGCTTTTACATTGCAGTTAGACAAATTATTATTTTTTT
>BLSH010529783.1:2688-53253 GCA_018402905.1 Glandirana rugosa
AACACTCCAGTCGGTGACTACAACCTACTCTTCCGGACCGAGCGTCAGAGGTGAGATTAAGTAGGGTTTCCACAAGATAACCCAACTCCAGTCCTGTCAGTTCAAGGAGGTGGGGTTTGAGCGAGTAGGTACAGAAATACCTGGAACGAAACACGTGACCAGGTTTAGTAACCCACCTCCCCCCTAATACCACAACCCAACAAAAAGTCTCCAACCCGAACCGGGGAATCAAGGTGACTTCCCTTGAGAATTCCGCAGTCGTATGGTTCTGTAAAACCTGTTAAAGTACGAGGGTCGAAACACCCTTCTCAAACCCCCACCGGGGAAGGACTAGGTTGTACTAATTCATCCCAAAGGTGTTCTATCTGGTTGAGGTCAGGACTCTGTGCAGGCCAGTCAAGTTCCTCTACCCCAAACTCGCTCATCCATGTCTTTATGGACCTTGCTTTGTGCAGTGGTGCGCAGTCATGTTGGATCAGGAAGGGGCCACCCCCAAACTCTTCCCACAAAGCTGGGAGCATGAAATTGTCCAAAATGTCTTGGTATGCTGACGCCTTAAGAGTTCCCTTCAGTGGAACTAAGGGGCCAAGCCCAACCTCTGAAAAACAACCCAACACCATAATCCCCCCTCCACCCAATGATTTGGACCAGTGCACAAAGCAAGGTCCATAAAGACATGGATGAGCGAGTTTGGGGTGGAGGAACTTGACTGTCCTGACCTCAACCCAATAGAACACCTTTGGGATGAATTAGAGTGGAGACTGCGAGCCAGGCCTTCTCATCCAACATCAGTGGCTGACCTCACAAATGCTCTTCTGGAAGAATGGTCAAACATTCCCATAGACACTCCTAAACCTTGTGGACAGCCTTCCCAGAAGAGTTGAAGCTGTTATAGCTTCAAAGGGTGGGCCAACTCAATATTGAACCCTGCAGACTAAGACTGGGATACCATTAAAGTTCATGTGCGTGTAAAGGCAGGTGTCCCAATACTTTTGGTAATATAGTGTATTAGTATATATATAAGGGAGGGGGGCTTCTCTTCCTTTTTCTTCTTTTTTTACATGAATTGGCTTTCTGTTTTATTTTTTCACATTTGCCTTATTGCTTTTATTAGCTCTCGGTGTCCGTGGTCTGCATACTCATGCTTTGCATTAGTTGGACATTTGTTGTTTCTGCCATTGATGAGCTGGGCTTCTCGTGTTCCACCATCTGAGGGAAGGGAAAATCACTCTTATTTGCTTAATTACATGGCAGCTAATGATGCATCTATATCCCCCCTCTTCATGGAGTCTCTATCTATCCCTATGATTAACCACTTAGTGACCGGCCCATTGTAGATTTACTGCTACAGGGCAGCCGCTCTGCGCAGAATCACATATACATACAGTATTTCACAAAAGTAAGTACACCCCTTACATTTTTGTAAATATTTTATTCTATCTTTTCATGGGACAACACTGAAGAAATGACACTTTGCTACAATGTAAAGTAGTGAGTGTACAGCTTGTATAACAGTGTAAATTTACTGTCCCCTCAAAATAACTCAACACACAGCCATTAATGTCTAAACTGCTGGCAACAAAAGTGAGTACACCCCTAAGTGAAAATGTCCAAATTGGGCCCAAAGTGTCAATATTTTGTGTGGCCACCATTATTTTCCAGCACTGCCTTAACCTCTTGGGCATGGAGTTCACCAGAGCTTCACAGGTTGGCACTGGAGTCCTCTTCCCCTCCTCCATGAGGACATCACAGAGCTGGTGAATGTTAGAGACCTTGCGCTCCTCCACCTTCCATTTGAGGATGTCCTACAGATGCTCAATAGGGTTTAGGTCTGGAGACATGCATGGCCAATCCATCACCTTAACCCTCAAGCAAGGCAGTGGTCGTCTTGGAGGTGTGTTTGGGGTCGTTATGTTGGAATACTGCCCTGCGGCTCAGTCTCTGAAGGGAGGGGAAGCTCTGCTTCAGTATGTCACAGTACATGTTGGCATTCATGGTTCCCTCAATGAACTGTAGCTCCCCAGTGCCGGCAGCACTCATGCAGCCCCAGACCATGACACTCCCACCACCATGCTTGACTGTAGACAAGACACACTTGTCTTTGTACTCCTCACCTGGTTGCCGCCACACACGCTTGACACCATCTGAACCAAATAAGTTTATCTTGGTCTCATCAGACCACAGGACTTGGTTCCAGTAATCCATGTGCTTAGTCTGCTTGTCTTCACTGTTTTCAGGCTTTTTGTGCATCATCTTTAGAAGAGGCTTCCTTCTGAGATGACAGCCATGCAGACCAATTTGATGCAGTGTGCGGCGTATGGTCTGAGCACTGACAGGCTGACCCCCCACACCTTCAACCTCTGCAGCAATGCTGGCAGCACTCATACGTCTATTTCCCAAAGACAACCTCTGGATATGACGCTGAGCACTGCACTCAACTTCTTTGGTCGACCATGGCGAGGCGCTGTTCTGAGTGGAACCTGTCCTGTTACACCGCTGTATGGTCTTGGCCACCGTGCTGCAGCTAAGTTTCAGGGTCTTGGCAATTTTCTTATAGCCTAGGCCATCTTTATGTAGAGCAACAATTCTTTTTTTCAGATCCTCAGAGAGTTCTTTGCCAGGAGGTGCCATGTTGAATGTCCAGTGACCAGTATGAGAGAGTGAGAGCGATCACACCAAATTTAACACACCTGCTCCCCATTCACACCTGAGACCTTGTAACACTAACGAGTCACATGACACCGGGAAAGGGAAAATGGCTAAATTGGGCTCAATTTGGACATTTTCACTTAGGGGTGTACTCACTTTTGTTGCCAGTGGTTTAGACATTAATGGCTGTGTGTTGAGTTATTTTGAGGGGACAGTAAATTTACACTGTTATACAAGCTGTACACTCACTACTTTACATTGTAGCAAAGTGTCATTTCCTCAGTGTTGTCACATGAAAAGATAGAATAAAAGATTTACACAAATGTGAGGGGTGTACTTACTTTTGTGAGATACTGTACGTGATTCTGCACTTTCAGGTAGGGGGCGCACTCACGCCTGGCTGTGCTGTGATTCATCACAGCCCATGCCGATCACCGGGTCTCAGCCAAAGTGATTGACTGCCGGCACCCAGCGATTGGCTCTGAGTCTCATGGAACACCACTAGATCCCCAGTAAGAACCAGTTCACACCACATGCAGTCCAGTGCGTTTTTTTGTCTGCATCAAAAATGCATGGAAAGTAGGTTCTATGGTTTCCAATGGCATAGGTCACAGGTCAGTGCCAGGGCTTCCAGTTCCACAAAAAAGTAGAAGATGCTGTATTTTCCCTGCACTGGACTGTACTGGAACATGGTAAAACGCATCAAAACCACACTGGAATACACTGGAAAAAAATGCATAAAAAATGCACGGGACCCCAGTACAGTGAAAACAAAAAAACAGGAAAATAAAAAAGCATTGGGAATGCATCCGGAAAAACGCACCGGAATGCGCCAAAAATGCGCTAAAAACGCGCATGCAGAAACACACCCGGAACGGATATGGAGTGCGTTTTTGTGGTGTGAACCGGCCCTTATGGTTTTCAATGGCATAGTTCACACCAGGGCGTTCCGGTTGTAGGAAAACAAAAGTAGAACATGCTGCATTTTTCCTGCAATGGACTGTACTAGAATGCGGTAAAATGCATCAAAATCGCACCAGAATGCACTGGAACGCAAAACAAAAAAAAGAAGAAGAAAGCATCTAGAATGCATCCGGAAATGCATCAAAAACGCACCGGAATGCATCAAAAACACGTTAAAAACCGTGCATGCAGAAACGCATCCGGAACGGATCTGAAGTGTGTTTTTCTGGTGTGAACCGGCCCTAAAAGCAGCACACACACAAACACTGGTTAGGTACATATCTAGCCCCTTGGCCACCCTAGATGTTTAACCCCTTCCCAGCCAGAGTCATTAGTACAGTGACAGTGCATATTATTAGCACTGATCATTGTATCAGTGTCACTGGTGATGTCAGTGCCAGTTAGTCCCCCCCCAGCATCAGTTAGTGTCAGATTGTCCGCCGCAATATCGCAATCCCGTTATAAGTCGCTGATCATCGCCATCAGTAGTATAAAAAAACTAAAATAAATAAAAATTCCAGTATATATCCCATAGTTTGTGGACGCTATAACTTTCACACAAACCAATCAATACACGCTTATTGGGATTTTTTTTTACCAGAGACAGAATAAATTTTGGCCAACATTTATTTATTTTTTTTATTGGATTTTTTATAGCAGAAAGTAAAAAAAATGTTGTTGTTTTTTGTTTTTTTTTTTAAATTGTCACTCTTTTTTTGTTTATAGTGCGATAAATTAAAAAAAAAAAAAACAGAGGTGATGAAATACCACCAAAACAAAGCTCTATTTGTGGGGAAAAAATGCATAAACTTTATTTGGGTACAATATCGCACGACCGCGCAATTGTCAGTTAACCACTTCAGCCCCGGAAGGATTTACCCCCTTCCTGACCAGGCCATTTTTTGCGATGTGGCACTGCGTCACTTTAACTGTCAATTGCGCGGTCGCGCGACGTTGCACCCAAACAAAATTGATGCTCTTTTTTCCCCCACAAATAGAGCTTTCTTTTGGTGGCATTTGATCACCTCTGCGGTTTTTATTTTTTTGCGCTATAAACAAAAAAAGAGCGACAATTTTGAAAAGAAAAACTATTTTTTTTTACTTTTTGCTATAATAAAAAAAAAAGAGAAAAATATAATGTCCTTCCCAGTTTAGACTGATATGTATCCTTCTACATTTAGTAAAAAAAAATCCCAAGTAGCGTATATTGATTGGTTTGCGCAAAAGTTATAGCGTCTACAAAATAGGGGATAGATGTATGACATTTTTGTTATTTTTTTATTTTTATTTTACTAGCATGATCAGCGATTTTTTAGTGGGACTGCGACATCGCGGCGGACAGATCGGACACTTTTGACACTTTTTTTGGGACCACTGACATTTATACAGCGATCAGAGCTATAGAAATGCACTGATTACTGTATGAATGTCACTGGCAGGGAAGGGGTTAACCCTAGTGGCGATCAAAGGGTTAAATGTGTTCCCTGGGAGGTGTTTAACTGTATGGGGGCTGGGCTGGCTGGGGGGAGGAGAGAGATCGCTGTTCCTGATCACTAGGAGCAGACAATCTGAAGGATTGTGTATGTGTTATACATATATATATATATATATATATATATAGTGTGTGTGTGTGTGTATATATATATATATATATATAGTGTGTGTGTGTATATATATATATATATATATATTTTTGTTGTTTTTGATTGGTTGAACTAGATGGACTTGTGTCTTTTTTCAACCCGGCTAACTATATAACGATCTCTCTCCGCTCCCCGGACAGAACGGGGATCTGCTTTGTTTAGACCAGTGGTTCTCAACTCCTGTCCTTGGGACCCACTAACAGGCCAGGTTTGCAGGATAACTGAAATGCATCACAGGTGATATAATTTGCTGCTCAGTGATTGCAGAATTCTAGTCTGCATCTCCCCAGAGAGAGGCAAGACGGGGATCTTTCAGTCTAAACCAGTGGTTCTCAACTCCAGTCCTCGGGACCCACCAACAGGCCAGATTTTAAGTATTACCTTGGGGAGATGCAGACTAGAATACTGCAATCACTGAGCAGCAAATGATATCACCTGTGATGTATTTCAGTAATCCTGAAAACCTGGCCTGTTAGTGGGTCCCGAGTTGAGAACCACTGGGTTAAAGTAATACAGTGCCACATCATGGAAAAAAGGCCTGGTCATGAAGGAGGGGGGTAAATCTTCCGGAGGGCAAGTGGTTAAAGTGAAACGTCAAGGGGAATCTCTGCTGGTTTGCACCCCCTCCGCTGCCACCTTTGGCACTTTTTTTTTGGGAGTGGGGGAGGGGGGGTAGCGGGTTCCTGGTTTTGACAGGTACCCCCGCTCTCACTTCTGGGCAGATGCCGCTAAAGATATGGGCCTGTCAAAGAGACAAACGCAATCAAGCCTTTAGAGCAGGGGTAGGCAACCTGCGGCCCTCCAGCTGTTGCAGAACTACATTTCCCATGAGGCATTGCAAGGCTGATGTGTACAATTACTCCCAGAGGCATGATGGGACTTGTAGTTTTGCAACAGCTGGAGGGCCACAGGTTGCCTACCCCTGCTTTAGTGTAACCAATAGTATCATGACATATAAAAAGTCCAATAAGCATATAAATACCTAAAAAGCACTTACCCCGCTAAGGGGGACCAGAAGTGACAGCCAGCCAGTGAGGAACACACCGGGGGGCCCGGAAACACAGCAAGCCAGGATGGGGCGTTGCCTAGCAACCTGCGCCGGCAGAAGTGACAGCGTAACCAGAATCCCTAGCGTTAATTAGCACCACAGAGAACAACCGCGCCTAAGAAGGTGATAATACATTGGGGAAATGGCAGCGATCTGCACATTACAAAAGCAGCATAGAGGAGACAGACGTGTAATAGGGGAAAGCAGGAAAGGACAAAGACACAAGATAAGGGAAATAAAACCACAAGGTAAAGAATATAAAATACACAAGGTACAAAATACTAGGCTCGTGCAATTCGTTTCATTCCGAATTTCTTTTTCACCGAATTTTGCAAAATTCGGCAATTCGGACAAATTCCGAATTTTGAATTGCTGAACTTTCTCGAATTTTCGTTTTTCCGATTCCAAAATTCGGAAATTTACGGTAATTCGGCAATTACGGTAATTCGGAAATTCAGAAATTCACAGTAATGCGGTAATTGCAGAAATTCGGCAATTGTAACAGCCGAAAATTCAAAATTTGGCAATCTGAAAAATTTGAAAATAACAAAGAACATTTGAAATAATAACTATCTAATAAATAACTATTACATTATAGGTGTTGGAATTTCCTTGAAAATATGGCAGTTAGTGATAAATTTCATATTTAAGTTCACTAACTGCCAATTTTTCAAGGAAATTCCAATACCTATTAATAGTTATTTATTAGTTAGATATTATTTCAACTGTTCTTTGTTATTTTTGGATTTTCGGATTTCCGAATTTTCGGCTGTTCTGATTGCCGAATTTCCGAATTACCACAATTGCAGAATTACCGAATTTCCGAATTACCGGAATTGCTGAATTACTGCATATTTCCAAATTACTGCAATTGCAGAATTACGGCGAATTTCCAAATTACCGCAATTGGCGAATTACCGCAGTTGCAGAATTGCCGAATTTCCAAATTACCGCAATTGCTGAATTACCACAAATTTCCGAATTACTGCAATTGCCGGATTACCCCAAATTTCCGCATTTTTTGAATTTCGGAAAAAATAAAAAAACAAAAACAAACAAATTTTTCAGCCATGCACAAGTCTACAAAATATATTTAGTAAAAATAAATAAATATATAAGCACTTGCTGATCGGGCTTTTTCGGGCACTTTTCCTTTACAAGTTTAACTGCTTAAGGATCGCCCCCCGCGTAAATATAATGCAACAGGGCGGCCCTTAAGCGCAAAATCATGTACCTGTACGTGATTCCCCTCTTCGGGTCTGGGGCCACCGCGATGGCTGCCAATCGTGCACAGGAGAGGCAGACCGCCATTCTGTGAGGGTGGAAGATGGAGATCTTGTGTTTCTGCTAAGCAGGAACACGGATCTCTGTCTTCCTCCAGTCATAGCATCCACCCCCCGCCACACATATTTAATAATCTCTCCCTAGAAGCACATTTAATCCTTTGATCGCCCCTGATGTTAACCCCTTCCCTGCCAGTGTCATTTATACAGTGACAGTGCATTTTTTAACACTGACCACCGTAATGGCGTCACTGGTCCCCAAACAGTGTCACTTAGCGGTTTATTTATTAAGGCTCGATTCACACCTATGCATGTTGCTTTCTGATTGTTTTTTGCAGTGCATTTTGCTGTGCTTTCTTTCTTTTTTACTGCGTTTTTACCACAATTTTATAGCCTTTTGCTTTTTGTTGAGGGGGGGGGGGGGGATTTTGTTGCTAGGCAGATGTTAAAATGCTAAATCACGGTAAAAACGCGTTTAAAACGCATAAAAAAAGCAGGACTTGCATTTTTCTTGCATGCCCATTGAAGTCTATTACATGCAAAATGCTGCATTTTGCGGGAAAAAAAGTCCCCAACCCTTTTCAAAAACGCACAGGCACAAAAATGCATTAAAGCGGTTGTATTCCCCCAAAACTACATTTTCCTAGAGGTAAGCCTATAATAAGGCCTATAATAAGGCTTACCTGTAGGTAAACTGAATTATCTCCTAAACTTGTACGGTTTAGGAGATATTCCACTTGCATGCAGCCGCTGGCGTCAGCGGCGCATGCCCAGTGATGTACCGGTGAAGGCCCGGTGTATTGTTGGCGCATTGTGATAGACCCACTTTGTGTCGGTCTATCACATAAAATCCCAATAAAATACATTTACGCTTTTGGCTGTAACATGAGAAAATGTGGAAAATGTCAAGGGGTGTGAATACTTTTTCAAGTCACTGTAAAATATATTCTGTAACAAAAAAAGTAAATATATATATATATACAGTATCTCACAAAAGTAAGTACACCCCTCACATTTTTGTAAATATTTAATTCTATCTTTTCATGTGACAACACTGAAGAGCTGACACTTTGCTATAATGTAAAGTAGTGAGTGTACAGCTTGTATAACAGTGTAAATTTGCTGTCCCCTCAAAATAACTCAACACACAGCCATTAATGTCTAAACCGCTGGCAACAAAAGTGAGTACACCCATAAGTGAAAATGTCCAAATTGGGCCCAAAGTGTCAATATTTTTTGTGGCCACCATTATTTTCCAGCACTGCCTTAACCCTCTTGGGCATGGAGGTCACCAGAGCTTCACAGGTTGTCACTGGAGTCCTCTTCCCCTCCTCCATGATGACATCACAGAGCTGCTGGATGTTAGAGGCCTTGCCCTCCTCCACCTTCCGTTTGAGGAGCCCCACAGATGCTCAATAGGGTTTAGGTCTGGAGATGCTTGGCCAGTCCATCACCTTTACCCTCAGCTTCTTTAGCAAGGCAGTGGTTGTCTTGGAGGTGTGTTTGGGGTTATCATGTTGGAATACTGCCCTGCAGCCCAGTATCTGAAGGGAGGGGATCATTGCTCTACTTCAGTATGTCACAGTACATGTTGGCATTCATGGTCCCTCAATGAACTGTAGCTCCCCAGTGCCGGCAGCACTCATGCAGCCCCAAACCATGACACTCCCAACACCATGCTTGACTGTAGGCAAGACACACTTGTCTTTGTACTCCTCACCTGGTTGCGCCACACACACTGGACACCATCTGAACCAAATAAGTTTATCTTGGTCTCATCAGACCACAGGACATGGCTCCAGTAATCCATGTCCTTAGTCTGCTTGTCTTCAGCAAACTGTTTGTGGGCATTCTTGTGCATCATCTTTAGAAGAGGCTTCCTTCTGGGATGACAGCCATGCAGACCAATTTGATGCAGTGTGCGGCGTATGGTCTGAGCACTGACAGGCTGACCCCCCACCCCTTCAACCTCTGCAGCAATGCTGGCAGCACTCATACGTCTATTTCCCAAAGACAACCTCTGGATATGACGCTGAGCACTGCACTCAACTTCTATGGTCGACAATAGCAAGACCTGTTCTGAGTGGAACCTCTCCTGTTAAACCGCTGTATGATCTTGGCCACCGTGCTATAGCTCAGTTTCAGGATCTTGGCAATCTTCTTATAGCCTAGGCCATCTTTATGTAGAGCAACAATTCTTTTTTTTCAGATCCTCAGAGAGTTCTTTGCCATGAGGTGCCATGTTTAACTGACCAGTATGAGAGAGTGAGAGCGATGACACCAAATTTAACACAACTGCTCCCCATTCACACCTGAGACCTTGTAACACTAACGAGTCACATGACACCGGGGAGGGAAAATGGCTAATTGGGCCCAATTTGGACATTTTCACTTAGGGGTGTACTCACTTATGTTGCCAGCGGTTTAGACATTAATGGCTGCGTGTTGAGTTATTTTGAGGGGACAGCAAATTTACACTGTTATACAAGCTGTACACTCACTACTTTACATTGTAGCAAAGTGTCATTTCTTCAGTGTTGTCACATGAAAAGATAGAATAAAATATTTACAAAAATGTGAGGGGTGTACTAACTTTTGTGAGATACTGTGTATATATATATATTACATTTTTATAACACTGGATTGTTAAACTCCAGAGCGGGCCCTCCTAATTGTAACCGTACTGTCTCCCTACAGTAAAGTGCTGGGTAAACTGTTGGCTCTATATAGATCCTGTTTAATAATAATAATAATTAGCAGGAGAGACACATTCATGGGAACAAAGCAAAAGAGGCAGAAAACATAAGTGAAGGATACTGCGACAAACAAAAAGCAACTCAAATATATACATACCCTGAGTACTGTAGACAGTGCCATGACAAGGTCACCCAGTGCCCTGTGCCCCCCCCACCCCCATTATATGTACGCTTAGGGCATCCTACCCCCAGTAGTAGTCAGACTTTTGAGAGTCATCGCAAGAACTAAGGCTGTGCATGGAGGGGGGGGGGGGGCTCTGTGGCAGAGAGGAGATAGAGCACAGCCTCCTGGCTCTCTACTGCTCTCCTCGCTGCTCCCAGCGCTTGGCTGGCAGGAGTAGTGGTGCCGCTGTCACTACTCTTGTCAGGTATGTAGTCAGAATGGCGGTGCCCCCATGCCTGCAATATACAACTGCGCCCAGGGCAGCCGTCCCTCCTGCCCACCCCTTGTCCCGGCCCTGACTGTAACTTATCAGTATATACTGTAAGTAGGCTTAGCACACTCTGCTGCTATATCCATATGGGACAACATAGTGTGCTTTCTACTAAAGGTGAATGAAATGTTTTACGGTTTCCTTGTAATATAACAAACTTTCACCTTTTGATTTTGAGTCAACTTTAAGGAACTCCTGCTACTCTCAGTCACGATCGTAAATTGCGCAGAGTGCGGAGTGCTATCAATTAACACACACCTTATGACATGTGTTTTTTTTTTTTTTTAATCATCTTTATTAATACAAAAAAAAAATAACTTATTTAATTTACAATAGAAATATAGCATTCAGAAATAGCATGCATTCAGAGAATGTGATATAAATGGAATAGTTACTTTACGTATACTGTAAATAATACTATATCAGATAATACATATAACATTATATTCATACAGTTCACTCCATGATGGGTTGGTAAGCGAAACTGTGAGCAAAAATAAAATAAAAATGTGGACTTTTTCAATAAATACTTTTCCATTTGAAACCTTTGAAGAAATCGCTAGCAGTAAATACATATGAGAACTACTTACTACGGCAGCATAACTTGGTTAGGATAAAAAAAATATATGTGACATAAAATACTGATTTTTTTTTCTTTTTTACCCCAAACTCTGAAAAATTGTAATAAAATAAAATAATACAGAAACCACAAGATCGTTTAAAATGGAGCTCCATTCTAAAGTTCTTTTTTTTTTTAGTTTTGGGCAGAGTGGGGATGTTAGAACTTCTATTTTTATGTCTCCCACTCATTTCCTATTCTGGAGACACAAGAAGAGAGAGGCAAACTTCTGAAACCCCTCTTAGCCATCTTCTTAGAATTTCCATCTCTCCTAGTTCCTGTGAAAGAGAATGTCACCCATGGGGACGTGGACAACAAGACTTTCCTTTCTCTACCCAAAATTTGAAAAAAGAGTTCTAGCGGGAGTTCGCAATTTAAGAACTTTGGTTCACTTAGAGCAGTGGTTCTCAACTCCGGTCCTCGGGACCCCTCAACAGGCCAGGTTTGCAGGATAACTGAAATACATCACAAGTGATATCATTTGCTGCTCAGTGATTGCAGTATTCTAGTCTGCATCTCCCCAAGGTAATACTTAAAATCTGGCCTGTTGGTGGGTCCCGAGGACCGGAGTTGAGAACCACTGATCTACAAGATGACCCTAGTATTGTTCTAAAAAATTCCAACAAGGGAGGAGCAATAGTCATATTGGATGCCCAAGACTATCTTAATGAAGCGGCCAGACACAAATACACTTGCATAGCCTCTGATCCCACCAATATCTACGCCCGACGTTTAAAACATATAGTAGATGAAGCCACTTCCATCTGTGTTTTGAACCCCTCAGAGGCCAAAAATCTCATTCCCTCCCATCCTGTCACACCCATATTCCACCATTTATCCAAGATCCACAAAAATTATGTCCCCATCCAATGCAGACCCATTGTGGCCAGTATTTTTTCTCTTGGAGAACCTTTGGGTAACCTCATAGACACCTTGTTACAACCCCTAGTCACCAGGATACCTTCCCATCTCTGAGATATAAAACACACTGTACAAGCTCTAGAGCAGTGGTTCTCAACTCCGGTCCTCGGGACCCACCAACAGGCCAGATTTTAAGTATTACCTTGAGGAGATGCAGACTAGAATAATACAATCACTGAGCAGCAAATTATATCACATGTGATGTATTTCAGCTATCCTGCAAACCTGGCCTGTTGAGGGGTCCCGAGGACCGGAGTTGAGAACCACTGACTTAGAGGGATGCTGTTGCAGGCCATCAGGAATGGGTAGTTAGTTAAAGTTATATAGCAGCTGTCATGGCAAATACATGGAAGGCTAAAGGCTAAAGTAACCATAAACTTGATATCGTGGCCAGTTACATTTATTTTTTAAAGCTGAACTCTGGGCAGAGGCGTTGCTAGGGGGTGGCTATTGGGGCTATAGCCCCGAGTCACATGTATATTTATTACTATTATTATATATTTTATTACATGTATGCCTGCTCAAGCGTATGTCTTTCTTTACTTCGCTGCTATGGGCTCTAGCCCCAGATCTTTTGTAGACCTAGCAACGCCCCTGACTCTGGGCACAAAAACTTTTGGGTTTAATTGCACTTAAAACATTCCATCCTTTCAGAAAACCTGAACAGGTTGGCTGTTATTAAGCCATGAACCAGTGACCCACCAAATCTCAACCACGTCCCCTCTTTTTTAACATGAACTTTGGTCAGCTTGTATATTGTTTATGGGTTTGGATATCCTTTCATGATTTGTAAACTCTGGGTTGAGGAACATGCAAGGCCAGATGATTGTAAAGAAAACAAGGGGTGTCATTACTAAAAAAAGTACAGCTGTTAATCATATGGGTACAAGGCCAAAATTATAAGACGTCAAGTCCCCTAGGTCAGATTGGGCAACCCAAAGCTGGAACGAAATATATCTTGGCCATCTTGGAATAGAAATCCAGTAGAGGTAGTGAGTCAGTGAACAATAAGTGGATTCAAACATGCCTGTGATAAGCATAGATCTATACTCAAAAATTGGGCCAAACTTGATGGACCACTTGGTCTTTTTCTGCCATTACTCTTTTATGTTACTATGTTTATCTTATTTTAGGGCCGTGTGTTTTTGTTCTTGAACCTTGTAGGTTCCAATAGACATTAGACCCCTTCCATCTGATATCTGCAGTCTCAGCAGGTTGAGAACAGAACTGGACTGTCTACAGATCACTGTAGATGTTGAAGATGACCTCAAGATGAAAGCATTGACCAAGGATAAAAATATAAAAAAAAAACACTGATAAAATTGTGAAACACTCCTCTAAGCCAATCAAAAATCAATCATCAAAATTGTTTAGATATACAGTATATAGCTTGCTACCATGTGTAGAGACACCTCCATTTTTTTTTTTAACATAATACGTTCTTTTGTTCTTCAGAGACTAAAGACTAAAACATCTTTCGTCATGGAGTTTCGGAAATTCTTCTTAACATTTTCATAACAGTTCGATGAAGATGGAATGAATCAGGCATGGAATTGGGTGATGGAGTTATTGAGGAACACCTCACATGGTGAGGATATGGAATGTCCTGTTATTTGTCGCACTCCAGGTCCTGCCCAGCCTCTCCGCCTTGGTAATGCTCCAGGCAGAACTCCCGGATGCGCCTGCAGGCTTCTACCATCATTTCATCTGGAACGGTCAGTACAATCCGGAAGTAGTTGGGATATTCAAAGCACTAGAAAATAAAATTAAATAAAGAATCACAAGGATGTTGGTGGTTGTGGTAGAGAGGTACCAATGCACCAATGAAGGTTGGAGTGCTAGGTGGGAGGGTTTGCCTGCTATGGTTACCTAATCAGTCCCAGTGATGTAATAAGAGAATAACTGCTGGGAAAGGCACACACAAATCATTGGCTCCAAAACCCAAAATAAAACACAGGAAGGTGCAACCACCTAGTGCACAGGTGTAAAACTGGCGGCCCTCCAGCTGTTGCAGAACTACAAATCCCATGAGGCATTGCAAGGCTGATAATTACAAGCATGACTCCCACAGGCAGAGGTATGATGGGACTTGTAGTTTCGCAACAGCTGGAGGGCCGCCAGTTTGACACCCCTGACCTAGTGCATCACCCCCATTAATATATATTGGATTAAAAAAAACAAAAACAAAACAATTACATACTCAAAAATATAATAAGGAACTGGCGTTTCAAATGACAAGTCCAGCCCTGAGGCTATGTTATCTAACCATGTACACCACAGTTGGAAGGTTGACGTGTTTCAGGGGACGTTCCCCCTTCTTCAAAGCTATCCATAGCTCTGCTCAAAACTGGCCTCCCTTGCACATTGACAACTGGGTGCCGCCCATTACAGTCAGTGTCCACTCTTCATTGAAAATAGGAAAAAATATGAGCCACACTCCAACTAGCAATATTTTTAATAAGCAGTAAACTGACTGTAAGAAAAAAAAGAGTCTCATTGCTCCCTAAGTTCAGGCTCATCAAATCTTAAATCCGGGAATGAGGATCCACAATCAGAAGGGAACTTTAAGGTGTAAGAGAGAGGCTCCAAGTCCAGTACTCCTATGGAGTCTTGGTTCCAGTGGGATGGATCATGGAGGGATACATCAATCAACAGCCTTAGTGAAAATCAATGTGGGAAACATCACAGCAGAGGATGTGAGTGGTGATGGATGGATGGATGGATGACAGCTCAGATTGTGGTGCAGCAGGGCTTACCAGGTCTGGGAATCCTCAATAACATATAGAAAACAAAAGTGGCCACAGCTCAAACATCAATATGAGCATATTTCATTTAATAAAAGCATAAAAACACACTTACATATGGGTAAGCGAAGGGCTGCAAAACTTTGAAGATGGTGAAAAGCAGAACAGTGTCTGCAGGCTAACTGGAACAAAGTAGCAACCATTGGGGTGTGTACAACGGGTTTCAGAGGACCTGGGTCCTTTTTCAAGTATCTTTGCTTTGTATACGTTGATCCAGTTAGCCTGCAGACGCTGCCTGCCCCTTCTGGAAGTCCTGGAGTCTGTACATAACAGCTGTTTGTGGCGGCCGGCTGTGCTGCTTTTCACCATCTTCAAAGTTTTACCCATATGTAAGTGTGCTTTTATTAAATGATATATGCTCATATTGATGTTTGCGCTGTGGCCACTTTTGTTTTCTACAGTAAGTTGACTGCATACAGTGATGTCTCTAACCCAAAACGAACCTTCCTTGACGCGTTTCACCACTCTTGGCTTGCTCAAAAGGATAGGGGAAGTGTGACTTCCCCTAAGTATGACTTTCCCTATTCTTGTGAGCAAGCCAAGAGTGGTGAAATGCGTCAAGGAAGGTTAGTTTTGGGTTGGAGATATCACTGTATGCAGTCAATTCACTGAATATTAAAAACACTGCAAGAAGAGCTGAATGGATTGCGGCTGATATATTCTTTTTCCTATTTTCGATGCTGGGAAAAGTAGCCAACCAATCACATGAGGAGAACATGAGTTGGGGTGCTGTATACACAGTGTTCAAAATTCCCTACTGGTGGGTGCAACGGTTTTTAGGAAACTATCAAGCACAGTTTTATTACTTTCCCCCTCCCCCCGCCCCCTCTGAGCTGATGTAGTCCCCTGTCCCCCTCCCCAAAATTTTTTTTTATAGTTACCAAGTTGTCACCACCACTGCCTGCTGCAAAATGTACATCATTGCTGCAAGCACTTTGTGTGTGGGGTTAGGGTGGTAGGGTTAGGGGTTAGGATTAGGAGTAATAGTTAGGTTTAGAGTTAGAGGTTTAGGGAGTAGTGTTAGGGTTTAGGGTTAGGATTTTGGGTTATGGTTAAAATAAGGGTTTAGAGTTAGGGGGTTAGGGTTAGGGGGTTAGGGTTAGGCTTAAGGGTTATGGTTAGGGTTAGAGGGTTAAGGAGTAGTGTTAGGGTTTAGGGTTAGGATTATGGTTAGGATTAGAGGTTATAGTCAGGGTTTAAGGTTAGGGCCTTAGGGTTAGAGGGTTAGGGGGTAGGGTTATAGATTAGGATTAGGATTGGGGTTTGTGATTAGGGTTAGGGGTTATGGTTAGGATCAGGGTTTAGGGTAAGGGGGTTATGCTTAGGGGGTTAGGATTAGGGGTTATGGTTAGGATTGGGGGTTATGGTTAGGATTAGGGTTAGGGGGTTGGGATTAGAGGGTTAGGGTTTAGAATTGGGGTTTAGGGTTAGGGTTTAAGGTTTAGGATTAGGGTTAAGATTAGGGGTTATGGTTAGGGGGTAGGGTTATGGTTTAGGGTTAGGGTGAGAAAAGGGTGGTTAGCTCAATGGGGTGGAGGCAAAGGGGTAGTGAAACTTTGTTTGGCAGTTTCCTTACCTTTTTAAGCCCATCTCTCCCATACACCCCCTCCCACCCATTCTCTTTTTTTCTTTAAGTAAAACTTTAAACCCTCTTTTTACCCACCTATGCCTGCTGTCACATGTCTCACGACCCTGATTGTCACATGACCATGGATTTACACAAGTACAGGGCCTTTACATTGCGTTGTTCTGCAACTAACCTAGCAATTAGTTGGGAGGGGTGGGGGCCAAGACTTCATTTTTAATTTTTGGGGAATTTTGATAATATAGCTTAATGCAAATTGAAATGGAAACGGTCACTTTTAATAACTTACAGTAAAATTGCAACATGGCTTGCGTACCCATGACACGTTCTATACAATTTTAATGAAAATTGAGTTCCTAAGAACTTAGTCTGTAAAGACTTACTGTAGCTGGAAGACAAAAGACGGACTGCTCAGATATCATTCTTTCCGTGAAATCCACATCGCTCTCAAATTCTGGAAAGTGTTCCATGTCAATCCCAACCTACAAAGTAAACAGAAGAATAAAAGAAATGAATTGGGCTGTAATTAGGCAAACATTGCTGCGAATACTCTGATTTCTTCACTTTATACTTTGTCTGCTTTATGTCTCAGCTGTCTCCTGGTACTCAGCTGACAGGTCTCACCTAAGCCAGTTAAAGGCGGCCTCTAGACAAACTGTTTTAGTTTTGGATAAGTGGTTGTTATTTTTTGTCTGTGTCCCCACTGGGAGATTTTCCATTATTTCCTCTCTCTGTGACGCAAATGTGCTTTTTTTTTTAGACGTGCACTGACGGAAAATTTGTTTTTTTTCTCGTTTTCGTTTCATTTGTTTTTTTTTTCAATTTATTTAATCATTCGTTATGATCGGCATTCGTTATTTCAATGATTCGTAGCTAAAGATGCATTCAAATGTTCCATTCATATATTATTTATATATTATATATATATTCATTATTTTGGATAATTCGTAACTTCGGATAAATTTGTATTCGTTACGTTCACCAACAGTTAGCCAAATTTGAAAGGAAATTCCAATACCCCTAATTTAATAGTTTATAACTATTATAGCTTTTATTATTATTATTATTATTGTGTATTATTAATTAATAATAATAATAAAAAAACTATAATAATGGTTAATTATTTAATTATAATAGAAAATATGAAAAACAAAATTATCCCAATGTTTTTCATTCTTTCAGATTTTTAAAAATTTTTTTCTTACTTTTGGATTTTTGTTCTTTCTGATTTTTGGGTTTTTGTTCTTTCGAATTTTCGTTCTTTTAGAAAAGTAATTTTCGAAAAAATTCATCAAATAGTCTGTCATTCAAATAATCTTATCCGAATGCCCAAGGATATAGCCATAATGGTACCACATCCCAATGAACAACTGATGAAGACCCCCATGAGTCGAAACACGTAGGGGCACCCACAATTTTTGGGCTCTAGAGCTGTTCTTTGTATGAAGAAGAATCCATCATCCTTTGCAATTTCTGAATGCATTGTTGTTGCATGAATTTTACTATTGTTTTAAGATTGCACTGAATAAAAAAAATGTATGTTTTGGGGCAGCACAGTGGTGTAGTGGTTAGCACTTTTGCCTAGCAGCAAAAGGTTCGCTGGTTTAAATCCAAACTATGACACTACCTGCCTGGAGTTTGCATGTTCTCCCTGTGCCTGCGTGGGTTTCCTCCGGGTACTCCGGTTTCCTCCTACCCTCCAAAGACATGCTGGTAGGTTAATTGGATCCTGTCTAAATTTACCCTAGTATGTGTATTAGTATATGTATGAATGTGAGTTAGGGACCTTAGATTGTAAGCTCCTTGAGGGTAGGGATTTATGTGAATGAACAATGTATATGTAAAGCGCTGCGTAAATTGACAGCGCTATATAAGTACCTGAAATAAATAAATAAAAATAAAAAATGTTTTATCTACACAATCTGTCATAGTGGTGCTTTTCTAAAAGTCCCTCCCATTTTTGTATTAGTCTTTTGTTCATTCGGATGCTTCCAAATGAACGAATATGCTGAATTTTGGCAAAAAACTATTTCAGAACTAAACAAATTGCACATGTCTACTTTTTTCTGTGCCCCCTGTCCAGGATGCCAGGGGTGGGAGATATGTGTCACCTTTGCTTGGGTTGTGTTTGGTGTCAATAAAAGAAGCAGGTGAGTGCTGAGCAATTCTAGCCCATTCAGGGTGGGGGGTTCCATGGGGATCCGTTAAAAAACAGAAAACTGATTTGTAGTTTTCCCAGGATTATGAAAGTGGTATTAAATGCCAGCATGCCAAAATCCACAGGCAGGGCTTTTATAACAGAAGAGACCCTAGCCTATCAGCAGTAATGCGATCTGGGCCACGCATGCGCAGCTCAGACCGTATTTACAGCATGTGCTGGAACACAAGACCAGTGGACCTGGCTATAGTAACCCCAAAAACTAGGCAACATCAGTTTTGGAGTAAGTCAGAAATAGAATTGTTTATTTGAACAAGAATACGGGCTTTTATACACTTGAGAAGTAGGTTGCCTCCTTCTGATCATATTACCCTAACAATAAAAACTGTAACCAGAAACATAAATTAACATGAGCTAATTAACTAGTCATTTAACCAGTCTAGGTGACTCAGAGGTTTGACCTATCAGGTCAGCCTTGCCGTCTTCTCAGAAGACACAATACACATTATCACAAATATAAAACACAGAACACCTTCACACAATAGCAGGAGCCCCCGGCAGCAGACAGACCGATTTCTACATTGAAGACCATGGAATCCACATCCAAGCAATGCAATGATTAATCAGGTATTGCAGACGGCATGGCAACAGTCTACAAAACTCTTACAATGTTCCATAATTCTGATACAGTGGAATTAATGTATCATAGATTTCTTGAAGGATATTGTTGATAAATATTACTGGTCCATTTTAATAATCCAAACCACATTATCAATGTCCATTAAATAGCTGTCCATCATTTTCTCAGTCACCCTGTGCCCCTAATAGACACAGGGTGACTTACACACAGGAGGTGCATGGGGGGGCTGAAACAAAGGTTTCTCTTAACAGACCAGGGCCCATAGTCAGTAGACAAGAGACTAGCATTGAGTCCCCTCCAAAAGCCTCTGTCCCGGAGGCTATCACAGATGCCACCAGGGATCCGTTCGTAGGGAAGTCTCTCATAATGTACTAGTATGCAGTGCATATTAGTGCATCAGGATTCAAACCTACAGGGGGGGGGGCACTTTTTTGTACTATCAAGGAAGCTTTACTACAGTTTTTAGTCCTGCAATTGGACCCGGAATTTAGAGGCTTGGAAATATCTCGGGTAGGTAAGAGCCTCCAACCCTGACTACAGATACCTTTGGCCTGACAGGGTTAACCCACCCATGAGAGAGGGCTGACAAGTTCAGGAAGAGCCAGCAGGTGTCCATGTAGGTGTTGTGTAGGACAGGACACAGTAGTGAGATGGCTGTGGGCTGTCTGGCTATAGAGATGCTGCTCGGTTCTTTTGACTTTTCTGGACCCCTGGAGCAGATGGGGACTTAAAACCCTGTTGTGGGGCACGCATATGCTGGTGGTGAGCTGATTTTATTTTTTTTTAATAGAGTTATAGACTGCTTTGTTTATTTAATGCCGAAGCTGAGATACTTTGTTTGCCTTTTTTTTGAAGTGATGAAAACTGTTTGCTTTTATAAAGACGGCCAGATAGCAATCCAGGCCCCCAAAAAATTGCACCCTATTGAAGCCATTTCCTATCACTTCCTTTTTTAAGTTTGCAAATTGTCTGTCAGCGGCTGGCTCAAGGAATAACATATTGATTTCTTCATTTTGACTATAGTTCTACTTTAAGGTTTACATCCAGTTTAATTGGTTACCCTATGCAACTCCTTTTTTTAAGAGAACGTTCTGAAAAAGGCCAGGAACTTTACCCAGTGTGGGGTTGTCCATTAATGTGAGGGTGTCTAGCCAATAATCTGCTTACCATTAAATACATGGCTCCTGCCGGTCGCACCGGGCAGAGTCCAGGGACGGTGGAGAGGGTATTATAGCAGAGGTCAGCATTAGACTGCAAAAAAAACAGAGTAAACAAGAAAGAATGGACATCAATTAATGTTCCAGAAAACTATTGACTGCAAGTGATGTGAAGCCAAAGTAAAGAGACGCAAGTGAGATTATAGGATCATACCACAGGCCAGAGTTATGTCCTATTTCCCAATATTACCGCTGTTAAAAAGAACGCACATTCTATTGATGGCAGCATTACATTTAGGAGGAATATTTGATGGATATGTAGGTGTGTGTAGCATGCAGAACATTCATCATCCTAGGTTTGCTTTTCCTAAATGGCCAGAGGAGAAGACAAGGGCCAGCAACTGTCCAGTGTGAAGAAGAGACAGGAGGTCATACCCCTTTTTAAAACCGTATTACCCGACAGTAACGTCATCAAAATTTTGGTAAAATTATGAATTCTTTCCAATATGAGGAGAAATGCATCCTTAGTTGTCACTGAACGGGTTTTCCCATAGTAAGATTTCCTCTCACCTCCTAATACAGTTTCTTCTCAGTGATGGTGGTTATCAGGACAAAATAAAGAGGGTGAACTTTTCCGATGGGGACACAAACAAATTAAAACTTGACAGAGATTCTTAACCTTATCTATCTATGTTTTGTGATTTAGATATTCTTTAATTGTACTTCTTAGATACTGAACCTATTGGCATTTCCATTGTCTGCTTTTTTTTAGTAATACAGAAAGTGTATTAGGAGGTGATATAAAACTTCCCATGTGACAAATGTTCATTTCTCCTCACATGGGAAAGAATTTGTAATTTTTCAAAATTTCCATGGTGTTACTACTGGGTAATACAGTTTTTAAAAGGGGTATGACCCCCTGTCTCTGATGAATGCTCTGGATGCTACAAACGCTCATATATCCACCAAAAATGTTCCTTCTAAATGTAATGCTGCCATCTATAAAAATTTTAGTAAAATTACAAACTCCATGTGAGTTGAAATGCACTCTTAAGCCAGCCATAGACAGCTCAAATCTTGGTCGGTTCAGCAGGTAACGACTGAGATTCAAACCATGTATGGTAAAGCCGAATGTAACCCAAGTTGATAGATCGAACAATCAACTTGGGTACAACCAGCCTGTTGGATTTTACATGTGAATATTGCTAGAGGCTATTATAGCCGCTAGCAGTAATCACTGTGTTCTCCCAGGGGAAGGCGGCTTGCACCCCCCACCCACCACCAGGGGAACACAATGGCTCTGCAGGAGGGATTCCCCCATCAACACTGACAATGTTGGGGGGAATCAAGCGATTTTCTTTTCTGCAATCCGTGGTTGCAGAAAAGAAAATTGCTCCATCTATAGCCAGCCGGCTTTAGATATTTGTCTCTGGTACAGATGTGCCCATCTGCAGATTTTCTCTCACCCCCAAATACAATGACTATAGGGTCAGTGTCTAAGACATACAATTAAAGTGTATCTAAATGGTTTAGATAGAGTAGAGAAGGTTTAGAACCTCTGCCAAGTTTTAATTTGTCTGTGTCCCCATTGGGGAGCTTTACCCTCTTTATTTTGTGCTGATAACCACCATTACTGGGACAGAAAATGTATTAGGAGGTGAGAGGAAATCTTTTCATGAGGACATCCATTCCAATGACAACTGGCTAAGAGTGCATTTCCCCTCACGTTGGAAAGAATTCAAAATTTTACCAAAATTTACATGGTGGGTAATAAAGTTTTTAACAGGATATGACAGATAGGTGCACTGAATGTTGCTTGAAAATTAGTGGGGCAGGGGCAGAGTTGTGCCTAAGGCATAAATATCTTAAGCCTTTGATAATGCAAGTCGCTTAGAAAATTAGCTAAGCAAGCTAACCCAAAGTAGTTTTTTTTTTTCGTGAACATGAACTCTGGCTTTTTTGATGCATCCAAGGGTGTTCTTGAATATATATAATGTCACTGGAGAGTTATTGGTCTGCTTTCCTTCAAATATGAACACTCTCCAGAATGGCTAAGACAGAACAGGGTCATCTGAGTTTATAGGAGCATCAACTCTTCTTCGGCTCAACAAAGTTCTTAATTATAAAACCAAACGCAAGCCAGGAGACTATATGGGGAAACCTCCTTTCTGCTGCAACTCAATCAGAAAACTGCAGCAATTACCAATAGACCAATGCCAGGCAACAGGTGAAAGCAGTCTGTCAGATATTAATGCTATCCAGCAAACTGTAGCTATGCAATAAACACTTGAATTCTCTGTAATCCACTGAACCCAAACTTTTATATATCATCTAACAAAGTAAGGTCCAGGACGTAGGAGCATACTTCTTCAACCATGAGCCATGTAATTTACTTTCCCACTTTTTCATGCGTCATCAATCGTGTTAAAAATTCCAAGGCAGATTTGACTCTTTTTGGTGGCTGTAGGGAATTTCTTTGCAATAGATTTTTTTTTACATTACATTTTCTAAATGGAACCTGCAGTGGGAGTTCCAGAATTTAAAAGAGGTGCATTTCAGGATCATCGGATAGCTGGGACCAGGGTGGACTGGTGCAGTACAGCAACAAAATTTGGAAATATTGAATAGGTAAATTCTGCTCCTGTATGTTTCTTAACCACTTCAGCCCCGGAAGGATTTCCAGCTTTAGGACCGGAGCCCTTTTTGCGATTCGGCACTGCGTCGCTTTAACTGACAATTGCGCAGTCGTGCAGCGTTGTACCCAAACTAAATTTGTGTCCTTTTTTTCCCACAAATAGAGCTTTCTTTTGGTGGTATTTGATCACCTCTGCGTCATTTCTGATCGCCGCTATAAACAAAAGAAGAGCGACAATTTTGCAAAAAAACCCAAATTTCTTACTTTTTCCTAAAATACAAATCCAAAAAAAAAATATAAAAAAACATTTTTTTTCACCGTTTTTGGCCGATTTATATTCTTCCTCATATTTGCGATAAAAAAAATTGCAATCGGCGTTTATTGATTGGTTTGCGCAAAAGTGGTCGCGTTTACGGATGATGAGAATTCATTTTTGGGGTTTTTATTTTTTTTTTATTTTTTATTAGTAATGGCGGCGATCTGCGATTTTTAGCGGTACTGCGATATTTCAGCGGACATGTCGGAGCATTTTGACACTTTTTTGGGACCATTGGCATTTATACAGCGATCAGTGCTATAAAAATGCACTGATTACTGTGTAAATGCCATTGGCAGTGAAGGGGTTAACCTGCAGGGGGCGCGCTAAGGGTTAACTATGTTCCCTGGGCGTCTTCTAACTGTATGGGGGCTTGCCTAGCTGGGGAAGGGAAGTGGTCACAGCCTTCTTGTACAGGAAGGCTGTGATCACAGCCCTTCCCCCCTCACACAGAGCGGAGGTCCGTGTTTACTTACACGGACCTCCGCTCCTTCACTCCGGGGGGGCATCGCGGGTGGCCAGCGGCAATCGAAGCCGCCGCACCCGCTCCCTGGCCCCCCCGAACACAGTGAGCGCGCGCGCGCCTCCGGCGGCGCGCGCGCGCTCACAGTGGCTCTGTATCGCGGCCGCCGTCGTATGACGGCGTTTTGCATTACAGAGCCACATTGTCGCCGTCAATTGCCGATCAGCGGTCGGCAAGCGGTTAAGTCTTCAAATTAAATTTTAATTGAAGTGTACTGTCATGGTTCCCGTAAACCATGGGATATTTGTTAGCCTATCTAGTCCCTGTCCTAATATTTGTTATCAGACTAGAACACACAACTCTAGGCATTTTGTAATTTTGGATACTCTTGGCAAATTACTATTGCTTATTCTGAGATAAGTGGATGTTGGAGATATCTAACTGGAGCTTAGTTTTTATATTTTCAACTAAACTATAAATATCACATTTAAAAAACAAGACACACACACACACATGCACAGATAGTGGCTTTTTATGGGAAATACCTTGATAAAGTTAATGGTGTTGTCATAAAAATGCTGAGGAGTCCTGTTGATTAAGTGATCCAGTGCTCCTTGGACGATGGTACATGGACCAAGAATTCTCTGACTTAGGCGTACAAGGCCCTCTCTGATCTGCAGAAAAATATAAGTACAGTGTTTGTAGTATTTCTTATAACATCATTTTAATAGACACAATGCTCATTTTTAGATATTTGTGGAGATTTCAAAAGTATGTAACGTTAACTACTAATTTCGGTGAAGATATAGACTTTGTGGCTAAAGGTTTGTAGACGGTTGACAATGCTGAGGTATGAGCTTGTTAGACATCCCATTCCAAATCCATGGGCATTAATATGGAGTTGGAATCCTTTTTGCAGCTATAACAGCCTCTGTTCCTCTGAGAAGAGTTTCTCCAAGATTTTAGAGTGTGCTTGTGGGAATTTGAGCTCAAGCTAAAAGAGCATTTATGAGGCATTTTACTAATTGGATTAAAAAACCTGGCTCACAAATGGCATTCCAATTCAGTCCAAAGGCGATCAGTAGAGTTGAGGTCAGGGCTCTGTGCAGGACACATGAGTTCCTCCACAGCAAACTGGTCAAACCATGTCGTTATGAGGATGTTGGTTGAGAAGATCTGGCATCCAGTTAATCTCAAAGGTGTTCAGTAGGGCTGAGGTTAGGGCTCTGTGCAGGACACTCAAGGTCCTCCACACCAAACTCATCAAACCATGTCTTTGTGGAGATGTTGGTTGGGAAGACCTGGCTTGTTCCAGTTCATCCCAAAGGTTTTCAGTAGGGTTGAGGCCAGGGCTTCATGCAGGACACTCAAGTTCCTCTACATCAAACTGGTCAAACCGTGTCTTTATGAAGACAAGATGTTGGTTGAGAAGACCTGGCACCCAATTCATCTCAAAGGTGTTTAGTAGGGTTGAGGTCAGGGCTCTGTACAGGACATTTGAGTTCCTCCAGATCACACTCATCATACCATGTCTTTATGGCTTTGTTCATAGGGGCACAGTCATGCTAAAGGGTCTTTCTTAAACTGTTACCACAAGATTGGAAGGGAACATTTGTCTAAAATGTCTTTGTAGCATTAAAAGTACCCTTCACTTGAAACACCGGAATTCAATATTTTGGAAGGACATCCACATACATTTGGCCATGTAGTGTAATTTGGCAGGACCTATTGGTCTACTACAGTTTACCATAAAATGCTACACTAATAAACTGAAAATTCCCATCCCTTGGATATTGGATTCCAAATGGGTTCTGTTTGATATGGTACCTTAGTCCATAATAAAGGTGTCTGTCCACCCCAAAAGTCATATTTTATTTATAGATGGAGCATTGTAGGCTGGGGTCGGCACCTGGCTTCTTCTGTGTCTTAAATCTATGTCTGCAAAGACTGATCTTGCATTTATGCTGGCTAGTCATTAGTCTATTTTACAGAATGGTTAAATGCATTCTAAGTTTATTGGCTCTTAAAATGCAATTGTAGGTTTAAATTGTTACCTCTTTGCCAAAAATTTCTTTCCGATCATGGATTAAAATCCACCCCATCCTCCATCCTGGCACCAGCCAACGCTTAGCAAGGCCGCCGCATGACAAAATTGGGACATTAGTGCTCAGTGGTGCCAGAGCCTGGAAGGCACCATATTCAAAAACCTGTTGAAACAAAAAAAGAAATAAAGGATTAAAGCATATCATTTTAAGTAAATCATAATATGTGATACAATTTTAGTATTAATTCTATTTTGATGTTTCAAGCTGAGTATTGCGGTGAAAGAAAGATGAAAAAAAACCCATGAAATAAAAAAGTGTTAATTGGCATTGGCTGTGAAATTAGTTAGCACTATTGTCTTTGTGCAATCCAGTAAGAAGAAAGCAATGAATGGTTTAGGTCACAGTTGATTCTTTTGAGCAATAAATATGTGAAGACATCTGAAAGTGTTTAGGAGACCAACAACTGAACATCCATGCCAAGAGAAGACAACATAAAAGGAACATGCAATTTGCAAAGTCACTGTGACATCTGGACGGGGTGATAGACAGGAAGGGGCGGGGCTCAGGAAAGCAGCACAAGATGTACATCGATATCTTTGCATAGCACTGGAGTGTCAAGAATTTTAAAGCAACCTTTACTTTGCTCATACTGGCATGGCCTATTTCCGTATCCATAGTCCAGAAGCATGCAAGAATCTGCAGTGAAGCTTGCTAAAATTCTTGCTTTGTATTAAAATGACCTGGAAAGATTTGCTTTTTATGGAAAAGAAATAAAATTTCTACCTGTTAAAAAAATTCCAAGATAAAGGAGAATGCCAGGTAGGATACAAATCAGGTTTACATAATGTCAGGTTAGGTGTACTGATGGGACCTGTTCACAGGTATCACTATCCAATCTCTGCTAGACACTGTAGTATTTACTCCCCTCCATTGCCCGCATTCTTTGTCCCATGTATTGATGCAGGCGTCGTAGAGTTCTGTCTGCATAACCCGTGATTGGAAGGGAGGCCATTTCTATGACATTGACAGGTCACGTGATCCAGCTCTCCTTCTCCTGGCAAATGTTTTCCTTCAATCATTAGAATATATGGCACTGAGCTTCTAATTTTTCCGGCAATCATTTTTTTCTTTTAGAGGACACTATAGCCATAGGTAGGGCAGCCATTGCTTTACTGTATGTTTGGGGCTGGATTGGCGCTTCCCTAATTAGACTAATATTAGGTCAATAATCCCCTTTAATATAAAGTGCTTAGTGTACCTTTATATTAGCTTGACCCAAAAAAGGGGATTATTGACCTAATATTAGTCTTATTAGGGAAGCGCCAATCCAGCCCCAAACACAGGGCTGGCCCAATACATTGTGTTGCCTGGGTCCAAGAATGAAATGCTGCCCCCACCCACCCCCCCCAAAAAAAAAAAAATCACGCCCCCCACCAAAAGGCCCCCACATCTATTATTTAATGTGATAATTTAACAGGAAGTCAGATTTATATGCAAAAGCACCTTGTCTAAATGCAAAATGATATGACATACCATTATGTTCAATTCCATGGGGTGGGCTAGGGCAGTATATAGACAGGCTAGGGTAATCTAGGGGCAGGCTAGGGTAGTATATAGACAGGCTAAGGCAGTATGCGGGTAGGCAAAGGTAGTATACGGGTAGGCAAAGGTAGTATATGGACTGGCTAGGGCAGTATAGGGGCAGGCTATGGTAGTGACAACGGCCCCGGGGGCAGTTGTCATCATGACACAAAACTTCTGGAAAAAAATTCTTGGTTGTCAATTTGCTAGGTAAATAGAAGAGAAGGAGAGGTGGCCTTGGTTCAATTTGCTGCCCCTCTCAAAGTGCTGCCTGGGTCCAATAGACCCACTGGGACCCATGGTAGGGCCGGCCCTGCCCAAACATACAGTCTTAATACTCCCTTATAGGGAGGCACCACTGGAGGCAGCAAACCCAGGTATCGGTCCCAAGGAATCCTAAGCGCGGTTTACTTATATTCTAGCCATTGCTTTACTAACTGGCGCAATTGTTTTATCATATGCCACAGCGGTTTATGCACTGAAAGTTGCAAATTTGGACCCAGCTGGGTTTTATCTTGCATCTTAACTCTCCGTGTTACCTCAAACTTCATCGTAAAGTAGCTAACTGATGTCTACAGAAGCATATCATTGGCTGAGACATGCTTCAGTTCCTTCTTTGGCTCAAAACATCAATTGTCAAAGATCATAGGGTTTTCCCAAAAGATTTCCATTGTTTTCCCCAGATAAGGTTGTGTGGTCAATGCAAAAACACACAAAACAACATTTGGGCAAGATTTTAGATTTAGTTATTTTTCTTTTTTTGCAAGAAATTATAAATATATATTCACAAATTTATGATTCTTTTTTTGTTCACCTAAAAATGTTAACCTTGATTTTTAAATTCACCTAAATAGTAACAGTTATTTACTATGTTGTTTTACATCAACTAACATTCTCTCTTCATAATAAACCTGCAATTTGCTTTCATTATACAAGTAAATATGTACAAGGACACCGTTTACTTTAGATATTTTTCTCAGATCTTCCCCCATGCGTTTTGAACTCACCATGTCTCCATAGATCTCATCGGCCAGGATAGGTACACACTGCCTGGATGCCACTGTGAAGACATTTGGGTACATTTTTTTTAAGTGCATTTTTATTATGAAACATAAAAGTAAAAAAAGACAACTAAAATTACAAATTATGCACTTTTTGAAAAGCATTAAAAAGAAAACTTCAGACAAATCTTTACTTAATTTGATTTTTGGAAAGGCTTCGAGCTTTCATTAGGTGCTGAATACTGACTCTGACACCATTGTGGAAGTGGTCACTTCCTTTCCTAGTGACTGCTATTACCGGCAGTGGCGGCTGGTGTTTTTTTCTTTGGGGGGGGTGGCAAACAGTCTATCCATTATTCATATAGGGGGTGACACACATAGAGGGGACGGCGACCGTGCGCCCTTAATGGACGGGACAGGAAATGATGGTAAATCTCTGTAATGCCCAGGGAAAAGCAAAGAAAAAAAGGAAATTATAAACAAAAACCTCTCTCCAGCATTGGGCCTTCTCCTAGGATCCCGGGAAAGCCGAGGATCCCAAATACTATGAGAATGCACACAGAATTTGGGATCCTAAGCTGTCCTTGGATCCCAGTGACATCAGTGTAAGCATCCTGTAGCTGTAGAGTAAGGAGTTTTTATTACATTTTACTTACAATTTTTTTTTTCTTTTGCGACATTCAATTATCGTTCCTCAACCCCTTCACACCGACGTAATGCAAATATGCGACCTTCGGCTTGAAGGGGTTGTACCGTTTTTTTTACAACAACAACAAAAATTGGCGGGCATGGGACTTTAAATGAGGCTAGTCATGAAACAAAAATTGTAAACATTGATTTAAGTATCTACAATTAATCATTTTATTGTTAATAGTATAAAATCAATACATGATCATGGACATCACAGCCCGAAAAAATAGATGATACATAAAAAGCCAATGCGTATAGACAGAGCACATGATTAAATATATACAAAAATAAATATTTGTCTTTCTTAAATACATAATGGTATAGTTACATAACAAGACCATAAACTGTTGACCAATATCTCTTGACATCAAATGAAACTCGACGCGTTTCGTGGAGCTTGTCCACTCATCAGGAGCTGCGTACAAGAGCTCCACGAAACGCGTCGAGTTTCATTTGACGTCAAGAGATATTGGTCAACAGTTTATGGTTTTGTTATGTAACTATACCATTATGTATTTAAGAAAGACAAATATTTATTTTTGTATATATTTAATCATGTGCTCTGTCTATACGCATTGGCTTTTTATGTATCATCTATTTTTTGGGGCTATGATGTCCATGATCATGTATTGATTTTATACTATTAACAATAAAATGACTAATTGTAGATACTTAAATCAATGTTTACATTTTTTGTTTCATGACTAGCCTCATTTAAAGTCCCATGACCACCAATTTTTGTTGTTGTTGTACTCAATGAGGGATGGAAGCTTGTTCATGGTGGTGGTGCCAGATCACATCCTTCTTAGTATACCGTTTTTTTTAGAGCTGACGGTTGGCTTTCTTATGATAGCAATTGATGCAACTAAGCAGCCGCTGGATTGTTATCACAAGCAGCGGGAGGGGACCCCCTCCCTCCGCTTTCCGCGGCTCGCCCACACTCTCCCATCCCACTGGGAGGCCTGAGCGACCAGCCGGCACATCCGTCGGCTGGCCAGAGACCCAAACAATCGGTTTTGATTGGGTCACAGATCTAGTAACCCTTAAGCAATGTCATGACATCACTTTCGGTTTACAGAAGACTTAAAGGCACCAGATTTTAAAAAAATGACAGCCAAACTTGGTGTTTTGAATGCTTTTAGGTGCAAAGGAGGGATTTGGGGTCTTATAGACCCCAGATTCCTCCATAAAGTGTACCTGTCACTGCCTATTACTGTCACAAGAGATGTCTTCATTCCTTGTGACAGCAATAAAAGTTATTAAAAAAAAATAAAAAAATGAAAGGGACAGTGTAAAATAAAAAAAAAAAATAAGAGAGAGAAAAAAAATTCACGCAGAAGCGAACGCATACATAAGTCACGCCCGCTAATGTTAACAGTGTTCAAACCACACATGTCAGGTATGGCTGCAATCGTTAGAGCGAGAGCAAAAATTCTAGACCTCCTCTGTAGCTCTAACCATTAAACATTTTTAAAGCGCGGCCTATGGAGATTTTTAAGTACCGTAATGTGTTGCCATTCCACGAGTGTGCGCAATTTTAAAGTATGACATGTTAGGTATCTATTTACTCTGCGTAACATTATCTTTCACATTATCCCGAAAAATTGGGCTAGCTTTACTCTTTTGTTTTTTTTTTTTCAATTCATGAAAGTGTATTTCTTCGAAAAAAATTGCATTTGAAAGGCCGCTGCGCAAATATTGTGTGACATAAAATATTGAAATGATCGCCATTTTATTCTCTAGGGTCTCTGCTAAAAAATATATATATAATGTTTGGGAGTTCTAAGTAATTTTCTAGCAAATAATACTGATTTTAACTTGTAAGCAACAAGTGTCAGAAAAGGGCTTAGGCATGAAGGGTTTTTTTTTGCTGGATTTTCATTTAAGATCAAATACATTTTAGGTGTAGTTTATAATGTCCTCATTAGACCAACCTCGCAATGTCAGTGTTTTTAAAAAGTCTGAAACTGAATCCAAATGCTGGTTGTACTCAATCGGTACAATTTCCTACTCAACTATTGGTGGTCCTTTTTGAATAAAAAATGATTTTTTGTAATGTAAAGTCGTACTCAACTCCTTGAGATTCTCCAACTCAGCTATTGGTGGCCCTACTCAAATGATATATTCAGCAAAGCACAATGTGATCAAATGAGATTCAATTTGTCATCAGCAATTTATGGATCTTTATCTGTTCCATACTTATCAACGGCACGACTTACCAGCAATAATTTTCTGCAAGTGTTTCTTGCTGAATACAGAGCCGCAAGGATTGGATGGGTTATTGACGATGATACAAGCGGTCTTATCATCCACTAGAGACTCCATGTGTTTTAGATCAATCTCCCAGGACTTTTCTGGCTAAAAACACAACAGATTGTCAATGGTGGAAACTCGAGAGTTCTTGAGTTCAACATGCAGCCACGTATCCAAAATTAAAGTGAATTTTTAGAAAGTGTGATAAATCAAGATGCATTATTTGTTTCCATACAGATATTTGGCTCTTGATTACATGTTCTCAACAACATAAATATGGGGGCAATACAAGAGATCAATATCATCCAAACTGGATAACTTTAACAAATTGTATAATTCTGAGATGTTTGGACCTCAGATCAGTTTTGGACCTGCTTTTGGAAAAAGGATGAAATGACGATACATATTCCAAACCATATTCCAAAATTCTGTTCTCCAAACCACCCTATTGACATTTTGGTATTATCAGGACTTGAGTCTCATTCTCCTGTGGTAATAAATAGGGATGGGCTCGGGCATGTTCAGAGCTGAACGCGCCCGAGTCCGCCAGGAAGTGAACCCTGCACTGCGCTAACCACAGGCAGTGAGACATTTCCCTGCGCGGCTGCAGCGATCGGGGAATATCTCAGAGCCTGTGATTAGTGCAGACGGGCAAGCATAATAGTTGAACAGTATATTTTGGCGAATGTAGTGATCCCCATATGGTGCTGAAATGTATTTTTTGACCTAGATCCTGTATATACAGTATTATGGCCCGTTTTGGGCAATGTACTTATCTGGTATTTAAATTATATAGACAAAACACTTATGTATACATATTGTATAGCACCCACCCCCGTACATGTCCTGAGGAAGCGCTGAGAAGTGAAACGCGTCGACACACCAGTGTGGAGGACATTTATAGAGTTCCCTACGTTTGCCAATCTAAGGCTATATTTGTAGTCCACTTGAATCACTGTATGTACAGAACTCTACCCCCTAATCGCTGGGTATACGGGTGGTGCTTTTTTCGCTCAGTGTAGGGTGATTTTATGTATATGTTAGTATATGTCATGTATGTAATCAGTTTGCTGTAAGATGAATAAAGCTATATTTTTTTATTACATTGCTTGCCCGTGATGTACCTGCAAAGTCTTGCCCATTTTTTGAGGGATTCGTTCCTTCAATCCTTGTCTACATAATGTTGGTTGGTGACACGGTGGGGGTCCTCCCTCGCACTAGCGCAGGGTTCACTTCCTGGTGGACTCAGGCACGTTCGGCTCCGAACACGCCCAAGCCCATCCTTGCACATATACGTACATGGATGATGTTTTGCAGCTATGTTTTATGAAGGAAAATACTCACAATCAAGTTATAAAGTTTCACTTCCACCCCCAGAGATAAGGCCAATGTCTTGTAGAGGGAAAACCCAGGCCGAGGGACCAGGATGTTTTGGCCTGGATTGGCCAGCACGGCCAGAGCCATTTCAATAGCTTGGCTGCATCCACTGGTGAGGATAACATCCTAAGAGCAAAGATAACCAAATGTAATAAGACATAATGATATCGGATGACTTACTTACTCAAACACTTAGTGCTATAAGCCAGAAGTTCTAAATGTATATTTGGTCAGTGGGGAAGAAAGGGTTTATTTGCATGGATCTACCCATTGTCCTTAGCCACTTGCCAACTGCATAGCGACTATAAGTGGCGACAGCGTGGCTCTGCCCCACAAATCGCCACTTATAGTCGTCACTCACGGGCATGACAGCTAGGGGGAAAGCACGTGCTCATGCCCGCCGCAAGCTTCCTGAGCGGGGCCCACGGGTCGGGCCGACTCGATGTCCACCGGCGACCCGCAATGGCCTGTGACAGGCAGCATTGTCAGAGATCTACTGATCCCTGTACTCAGGATCAGTTAGATCTTTTATGCCCCTGGCAGCCCAGCCCCCACACAGTTAGAACACGCTTAGGGAACACAGTATTAACCCCTTCACTGCCCCTTGCAGGTTAACACTTTCCCTGCCAATGACATTTATACAATAATCAGTGGATATTTAAATTTCTGACCGCTGTATAAATGCCATTGGTCCCAATATCGCAGTCCCGATAAAAATCACAGATTGCCGCTATAACTAGTAAAAAAAAAAAATAAATAAAATTGTAAAAACGCCAGAAATTAATGCTCATGGTTTGTAAACGGGGCAACTTTTGCACAAACAAATCAATAAACGCCGTATGCGATTTTTTTTACCAAAAATACGAGGAAGAATATAAATCGGCCAAAACCGATGAATAAATTAGTTTTTTGGGTTTTTTTTAATAAAAAGTAAGAAATATTGTTTTTTTTTTTTTTTTGGAAAATCGCCGCTCTTTTTTTTCTGTTTATAGCGGTGATCAGAACTACGCAGAGGTGATCAAATACCAACAAAAGAAAGCTCTATTTGTGGGGAAAAAAAAGGACACAAATTTTGTTTGTGTCGTTTTTGACCGCGCAATTGTCAGTTAAATCGACGCAGTGCCGAATCGCAAAAAGTGCTCTGGTCAGGAAGGGGGTAAATCCTTCCGGGGCTGAAGTGGTTAAGAAAACTTTTTTTAAGAAGAAAAACTGTAAAAAATCAAAAACTTAAAGTATATCTAAAACTATATTATATATTAAGAAAGCTTTCCTCATGTTGGATTGGGGTTTATTTACCAAAGGAGAGTGCGAATTCAGGCTCACTTCTGTGATTGGTTTCTATACAGAAGTGAGCCTGAATTTGCAATCTCCAGCATTAATGAATAAACCCCATTGTGTCCACAGGACAGGGACTGAGGGAAAACTACCCAATGTGACACAGATGGGAAAAAACTGACATGAGTTTTCACCTTCTGCGACCCTTAGGGTTTTAGATTTCCTGTTTTAATAAGAACAAATGCAAATTAAAACAAATCAATTAAGTGCAGCCCTTCAAGCCCCAGCAGTCAGTAGTTGGATCACTTATTTGCAAAGTGAGCTTTAATAACAGTAACCTCTAGCAGTTGCATTTGTCATGTTGACGTCAGTCTCCAAGCACACCTGACTGTTTCCTCTAATAAGTGTTCAGTCTATAATGGTCTTGAGTAACATTAGATAATATGAATATTATATTCAGCCCTTTGGAAATGATGGGGTCAGCTGGCTGACTGGTTTGACCATCTGAACCACTGGTTAATCACCTGAACCCCTGGTTGACTGGTTCAGGTGGTCAAACCAAGCCTTTGACCACCTGAAGCACTGGTTGACCACTTGAACCACTGGTTGACTGGTTTGACCACCTGAACCACTGGTTGACTGGTTTGACCGCTTGCACAACTGGTTGACCACCTGAACCACTGGTTGACTGGTTTGGCCACCTGAACCACTGGTTGACCACCTGAACCACTGGTTGACTGGTTGACCATCTGAACTACTGGTTGACTGCTTTGACCACCTGAACCACTGGTTGACAGGTTGACCACCTGAACCACTGGTTGACTGGTTGACCACCTGAACCACTGGCATACATGCAAAGTCCTTTTTGCTACCACCAACCTACCTTGGCTTCCAATGGAGCTTCGGGACACGTGTAGAATTTGGCAATTACTTCCCTGCTTGACTGATATCCTACAAATGAATAAGAAAACAATGATAGCAACCTTTTCTTTCAACAGTTTATATAATAAAGATGCTATTTAGATGCTAATAAGATTTTCATTTTCAAAGCTACAGTAAAAAAGGGCAGATGGCACATGTTCTGGTCCTGTCCGGTTCTGCGCCCTTACTGGACTGCGCTCTTCTCCTTTTTCGAACATACACTGGAAATACCTGTTCCACAAACTCCGGAGGTTGGTCTACTTGGCGTATTAAATGAACTGGTACACCGAACTCATGCTAGAACACTACTGCGTGTATTGTTATTTTTTGCTAGGAAATTGATTTTACTGAAATGGAAAGATGCAGTAGCCCCCGATGTGCAACTATTATATCGCATGGTAAATAAAGCCCTACCCATATATAAGCTTATCTATGCGGGCAGAGCGTGTCCTAAAAAATTTTACAAGATCTGGCAACCTTGGCTGGACATTGGGGATTCCTTTTGGGAGGACATCCCGTTGTCCCAGCAGTAGGGGGGTAGTGGACGGCTGACTAGTGCCTGGGTGACTGTGTAATGGGGTCGGTTGAAGACGTCTGTCATTTTCCCCCCTCCCCCTTTGTTGGGGGAATTCTCCTATAACGGCAAGGAGCTGGTGAGGTGAGGTGTATGGGTGAGGACCTGAAGAGTGGATGGTGTGTGTGTGAGTGTTTATTTTTTGTTTTTTTTGGGTTATAGTATAGTATAGTTTTTGTGTTTCTGTACACTCCTTTGACCTCCTGTACCGATCCGGCTGGGTCGGAGGGGCAGGTTTTGGTTAAACTCCTCTAACCGCCCCCCTTTTACAAAGGGGATGGCGGACTATTACTGTGAGATATGTTGTTCGGCCCTGGTTTGGTTGTAATCTGTATATCTCCTTGCCATGTGTTTTTACGACTAATGTAACTATTGTAATTATACTTTGTCAAAAATTAATAAAAACAATGGGCAGATGGAACCTTATTATCTTTTTGCATAAATTATAATCTAAGATTTTATTAAATGTCTAGTTAAACATGAATTAAGCGTTCAGCCCACCTTAAACTGACTTTCCAGTATTGCTGTTTCTTGGAAAATTAAACCACCTAATTGTCTATTTTGTCTAGACTCTGGTTGCAAGATACAGTATAATATGGTATGGAGAATGCAGGTTGGGTAGGGACATACAAAATTTTAACATGGGTGAAATCAGAGCCAGGAATTATGGTGGGAGATCTCACTGCTGAAGAACCAATAAAAACACACGTCACTTATCATTGCAATATCATATTTAACTGCAGGGAAACTGTAATCGTTTTTAAAAATGTCTATATAAAATGATGCCGATGAAGGAAATGTGAAAGAGCAGATCTACATGAAAAATGACCTTGTGCTGGGACTGACCTATACTTGGAGCATATCCATTATACTTCTGAGAGTCGATTGCTTCCTTCATTGCTCTGGTAACCTCATCATCAGTTGGAAGGTTCCCAAATACCGTAGGGTCTCCTACAACAAAAAAGATATGTAGTTGAGAACAAGATCATTGACTTTACTCCATCTGAATGTTAAGCCTCGTACACATGCGCCAATTGTGTGCCAACCGAACGTCCAACTTTTGTCCAAATTGGCTGTTGGTGGTTGTGTCTGGTGTACTGACAGTAGTCAAGTAATTGGCCAACAAAGCCAAAGGTAGTGACGTGTTACGAGCGTATAAAGAGGAAGTTCAGGAGAATGTGATTTGTGAATTAGGAAAGCAGGTTACACGACCGGACACTTCCTGGATTCCTAGCATGCGTGTTTGCACTTCCAACTTTTTGTTGGCCCAACTTCTGTATACACGAGCCAACAATTGGCCAACGTCTTGTTGGCCAACAAAAGTTTTCTTGTCTTGTCAGCAAACTTCTGTTGGACAATAATTGGAAACCGGCTGTAGAATCGTGCGTACTAACGGTTGGATAATGGGCCAACAGGCTGTTGGACGACCGTTGTTGGCCGATAATCGTACCGTGTGTACAGGCCTTTAGGGATGATGTTATAAAAACCACAGAGACCCACACAGCCAACCGAACAGCCCCCCCCAAAAAATAAACACAGTTTACTATGCTTCAGTTTGGAATGAAGACAGTGAGTGATCGGTACTGATCACTTATTGTGTTCTTTCAAAAAAGGAAGGGGTTGGTAAATGTGACATATTTATTGTACCTTTCCCTCGCTCTCCAGCTGCCTGTGTGAAGAAGAGGAGAGAAGCTGGCAGCACTGCAGGGGTGGGCACAGGGAAGCCTGTGCATCAGGGGGAATTGTATGGTGCACAGGGAGGGTGATCGATGCAGTGGGGGAGACAATTGCTGGAACCGATCCCCTGTATGGCTCTCTCTGCAGCAGCTGAAAGCTGGTGGGAGGCAGAGGAGAAGAAGCCAGCTTTCAGCTGCTGCAGAGAGAGCCATGCAGGGAATTGGTTCCAGTAATCGCTCCCCTGCTGTGCTGATCACCCTTCCTGCCCAGTCTGATTTACCCAGCTGCCTGGGCCCCATGCAGGAGGACTGGTGTTACCCCCTTATCCACAGCCCTGCTGAATGTTATGGGAGAAGCAACACAGGCAGGTTTCCCAAAGGCCAATAGGCTGTTCAGTTTGCAAGAGAATTTTCCCCTAGCTTAGTAAATGTGGCAAAGATAAACACAATCGGGTGTAGGGAAAAAAAAAGAAAAAAAAAAAAACATTTTTGCTTTCACGTGATTAAATGATGGAAGTCAACAGAGCTTTACCTCATTCACCGAGCTAAGAGAAAATGTCCTTGTAAAGTCAACAGCCTATTTGCCTTTAGTATATCAACCCCAATATATCAGTTACTCAATATAGCCTCACCCAGGACCTGCCAAAGCTTGTGACCGGACATTGAAGTTGCCGAAAAAAATTGGCAAGGTTGTCCCTGTCCCTTCTCCTCCTGTCTACACCTGCACTGGGCACATAGAAAGACTCCTGATTGGCTCAGAATCAGCCAATCATAAAAAAATCTTATATTTCTGTGCATTCCAGGAAAATTCTCAAACTTTTTTCTGGCTTTACTTCTTATGATGTAGAATAGATTCAGAAATGATTCAGTTTGAGTAAAATGTAAACTTTAAAATTAGCTTGTAATTTGAGGAAAACAAGAGCTCAATTAAACCAGAGAACTATTAAAATGCATAGAAATAAAATGAGACACTGACCTATAGACAAGGCAATCATTGGCTTGTTAGGATTGGGGGTGGCTTTCATAGTGTCCACAATGGCTCGGATTGGATTGAATGTCTTCTTTGACATTTCAGATGCCCGCACAGACCACCTGGGCTTTCGGTTTTTGATCTTCTCAATGCCATTGGTTCCTTGAATGTTGACATGTACATCCAGGACTTTGGGGTGGACCGAGGAGCCGTTCACCTGAATTACATAGGCTTCCGTCTGCATTTCTGCTGTAAGGTGATATTAAATAATATTACTGAGGGAGCGAAGATAAACGACCAGCATTTAGCACACATGGAAAAAAAAATGGGAATATAAGCCATTTCAATAAAGGAACAAAAATGGGTCTGCAAGAAAAGAAGTCCCATAGTGTAATAATATGACAATTATAAAATACACTAGTGAGTGAAAATCTTAAAGAGGAATATATATTTTATTTATTATGTGGCGCTCCTCCCACTATGTGACACGCACGGGTTCATGGGGTCTCGGTGGTTGCCGGGGTGAGTAAATGTAGATTGGACTGGGTGAGATAAATGTCGTGCATTTGTTTATTGATACAATTTTTTCTCTCATGTAGTTGTGCAATTTTATGGTGGTTTGTAGTTCCCCTGAGGAAGCCTATGCAGGCGAAACATGTCGGGACCACTCTTCTATCATGACTACCTCTTGTAAAATCCTGCTTGATCAAGGAATACATGTACAGCTTTTATTCTTGTTGAGTTTTTAACATGGATCAATAAAACTTTTATATTCTATAAAATGTTTTTATTTGTTTATGGCACTGTGATAATCCCACATACCCTCTACAAACTCTATATTTTATTTATTATGTTCAATACCCAAAATAATAATTTTTACATTTTTTCAGATATATTTGAAATTTTGCAGTTATATAGAACAGCGCACATACATAGGCTGATTGGCTGCACAGTGACTGCCAGTGATTGGCTTGTCACTGTGCTGCGGGCAGGGGCGGGTCCGGAGCTGGAGTGCAGGTCGGAGCGGCTGACATGGAGCCCGACGAGGAGAGAAGAGGAGAAGAGAGAAGGTACTGTGCTCTCTGTCCCTGTGTAATGGCCGATTGTCAGTGTAATGGCTATGTCCCTGTGTAATGGCTCAGTCCCTGTGTAATGGCTCAGTCCCTGTGTAATGGCCGATTGTCAGTGTAATGGCTCAGTCCCTGTGTAATGGCCGATTGTCAGTGCAATGGCTCAGTCCCTGTGTAATGGCTGATTGTCAGTGTAATGGCTCAGTCCCTGTGTAATGGAAGATTGTCAGTGTAATGGCTCAGTCCCTGTGTAATGGCCGATTGTCAGTGCAATGGCTCAGTCCCTGTGTAATGGCTGATTGTCAGTGTAATGGCTCAGTCCCTGTGTAATGGCAGATTGTCAGTGTAATGGCTCAGTCCCTGTGTAATGGCAGGTTGTCAGTGTAATGGCTCAGTCCCTGTGTAATGGCCAATTGTCAGTGCAATGGCTCAGTCCCTGTGTAATGGCTGATTGTCAGTGTAATGGCTCAGTCCCTGTGTAATGGCAAATTGTCAGTGCAATGGCTCAGTCCCTGTGTAATGGCAGATTGTCAGTGTAATGGCTCAGTCCCTGTGTAATGGCTGATTGTCAGTGTAATGGCTCAGTCCCCGTGTAGTGGCTCAGTCCCTGTGTAATGACTGAGTCCAGGTGTAATGGCTACAATACCTGTGTTCTGGCTACAATACCTGTGAAATTTACCAGTAGCTGCTGCATTTCCCACCCTAGGCTTATACTAGAGTCAATAAGTTTTCCCAGTTTTTTTGGTAAAATTAGGTGCCTCGGCTTATATTCGGGTCGGCTTATACTCGAGTATATACAGTATTTGCCACCTGCATCCAGCTTCTTTTTTTTTAGCTTTTTCTGCAGCTGTTGTTTAAAAAAGGTTAAATAACTCACAGGAATGACGAAAACGCATTGCGCAGAAACAGTAGCATCTTGATTTGTAGGCTACACTGAGCAGTGTATGCATCTAGTTCTGGGCTTTCTTGTTATTAGACATGTGCTGTTCGTTTCGTTCGGAACTAATATTCTGACAAATTGTTCGTTATTCAGAGATTCGGATACATCCGAATAACCAAATTACAAAGTTTACCGAATGATCCGAATAATGAAAGGAAATTTGTCAGAATTTCCAAAATTCAAATGGAAATACGAATTGAATTTTATATCGAATTCCATTCAAATTTGAACTGTAAACATGTTTCTGAAATCAAAGACTGTGTGCGTTATTAGAGGACCATTTCGAAATAATGCTGTTATTGTTAAGCCAAAGGTGAGTCATTGTAATCATTTGATGAAGATTTTTCTTTTGTTTGTTCACTTTGCCGCAATCAAATCGAAAAAATATATAACATTTTTGATTCGACCGATTCAAAATTTATCGATTCAAACGTTTCAAATCTTAAAAATTCGGTAGATTTGAATAAGATTAGAAATAAGACATAAAAGAATTCCGAATATGAATTCCGAATACGAATCCCAAACATGAATTGAACAAATCAACCGAATTTAACTAAACTAAATAATTAGATCTAACCTAAATCTAACGAAAAACAAAACAAAACACATTTTTTTGTCATGCACATGTCTACTTGTTATAAAGCCCAGCATGCTTTGCATTTATGCATTTTGGAAAGTGTTTAGTAAATAAATATTTTATACAAATGATTTACAAAGTAAAAAAAAAAAGTTTATGCAAAAGAAAAACTTTCCAAAAAAATAGAAAATAAGAATAATTAAGATTAAAAAAAAAAATAACATAATAAATGAAAATAAATAATAATAATTCTTTTAATGCTACTGTAACCAAGAATACTCGACCAATCTATTACACTTTCCAAGCCATTAACGATGATTTCATTAATGAGGATCATCTCAAAAATGTTAAGCTTCTTGAGATTACTTAATTTGTAAAAAAAAAAAAACTAAGTAAAAAAAAAAGTACCATAGCATGCATTTTTAGAATGCTTTGCATTTATGCATTCTGGACAAAGTGTTTCTGGACAAAAATGTTAAACTTCTAATAAACCTTGAGAAAACTTAGATGATAAAAAAAAAAAAATAACATTAAAAATGAAATAAAATAATAATAATGTCTTTTAATTCTACTGTAACCAAGAATACTAGACCAATCTATAAAACTTTCCAAGCCATTAACGATGATCTCATTAATGATGATCATCTCAAAAATGTTAAGCTTCTAATAAACCTTGAGAAAACTTAGATGGTAAAAAAAAAAAAAAAATGAAAGTACTATAGCATACTTTTTTTTAACATGCTTTGCACTTATGCATTCTGGACAAAGTGTTTAGTGAATAAATATTTCATACAAATGATTACAAAGGTAAAAAAAATACTGGTATATATTTTAAAAGTTTATACAATAGCAAACTTTCCAAAACAATTAAAAATAAGAATAGTTAAAATGAAAAAAAAAAAATAATAACATTAAAAATGAAATTAAATAATAATAATAAGTCTTTTAATTCTACTGTAACCAAGAAGACTTGACCAATCTATAAAACTTTCCAAGCCATTAACGATGATCTCATTAATGATGATCATCTCAAAAATGTTAAGCTTCTAATAAACCTTGGGATAACTTAATTTGTAAAAAAAAAAAAAAGTACTATATAGTATGCATTTTTTTAATTACAAGGGCCTCTTCACTATATTAAGAAGGGAGAAAAAAAATATTATTATTATTTTTTTCCCATCATAGGTACTCTAAATCAGCCCATATGGTGCAAATAAATGGGTATAAATGATACAATGTATAAATGAGAATTATAAGGACAATGACAAGAGTCCCAGATGAATATATATATATATATATATATATATATATATATATAAACTATGATTATTTCTGCTCTAAAAGATTCTGCTGAATCCAAATGAAACAGTGTAGTCTACTCAAGAATACAATTGCTTCTTATAGAAAATGAAATATTGGAACACAGTGAATTATATTTAAGAAATCACGTTTAGAAAGCATATTAAAAAAAATCAGTAAATAGCAAAATAGTACTAAAAACATAAGCTGGGGTCCTAGCAGCCACAACCAAAGATAATACAAATCATTTATTGCAGTAGATATATCAATTTGTAAGATCCTCCTGATCCCATATCCCCTATGCAAGAGAATATCAATAGAATTGATCAGGATCTGTAATACTCGTTTATTTCAGCTACAATAAATGACTATAATAATTCAGCTGAAATTGTTTAAGTATTACACATTCTGCCTAATATTGCTGATATTCTTTTACATGGGAATATGGCATCAGAAACTGTGTGTGTGGATCATTAACAGTTGATATTTCTACTGCAATTAATGATTTTTATTACCTTTGAACACATTCAATGGTGCCCCAGTTTATAATTTTGTAAAATTTTGCCAATTATTAAATAGGGTTATCGAGTCTTTTAATAATATAATTCTTAGTATTCCCAGATTCTACGTCCTATAACATTTAATTTAATATACATTACAGTGTTGCCAACCTCCAGCAGCGTTTTTTTACTGGCAAAACATGAAAAATTTACTGACGGAGCACATTTTTTTACTGCCACCTTGAAAAATAATAGAACTCCTATTAAAAACAAAGATAATTGATATTTAAACACAACATGGAAACACTGACAATACCCATATCAAGTAATTTGCCTGATTTACACTTAAAAAGTCAGCACAGCATGACAAATGATCAGATCCTGATATTTATAGACAGTTGTAGAAATCTGTCTGTCAGTAAATTTACTGGCGGTTGGCAACCCTGATACATTAATAGGTTTAAAAATAATTTGTTAATAAAGTTGTGGTAAAGGACAGTATAAAACATTTACATAAAATCCTGCATGAAATGAACACTTAACACAATACAGGAAAATCACTTAAAAGACAAAATACACTAAATTCAAAAATAACATAAACAGAACATTTCATCTGTATTATTTACTTTATTCCCATAATTTAATTTAATTTTTATTTTTAAAGATCTATTTATTAGCTAATATAAATCTACGGATTAAATGCATGAAAGTATATTTTTTCATAAAAAATAAGTAAAACAAGTGACCAAAGTGCAAGTTATACACATTAAATGATCCTAAACCACTTTAAAAAAAATAATTAAACAAAAACGTTCCTAAAATAGCTATTTAAATAATAAGTATAATTCAGAATAGCATCATTTAAGCAGGTCTATTTTCATTTTATCCTTTCACTTTGTATATTCATTTTAAACTAAAAGAACTATTGCACCTACTTACCTCCGGTGTGTAAAGTCTTTCTTGTGTTCGGGGATAAGGTAATCTCTTGTCTCTCGGGAATCCAACACACAGCTGACCAGAAGAGTTACAGGTTAGGCAACACTGTCTTTAAAATAGTCCTGAAAAATGGGAGTTGGGCCTTTTTCCGTGTTCCTATTGGTGGAAATAGGAGGGCTGTGTTCCCTATGTAGAGCATCCCTCCTATTGCTTTATGTGACATATTGAACTGATTTTGAAGGCATCTCTATTAACTGTTTGAGGAATCTCATCTCCAACAAAAACACAAGCTTTGTTCTAATTTGTTTGATGTGTAAAGTGCATACGTGACCAAAACATAGTTGCTCAATCTACAGTGGAAATACCTTAGTGATGTACTATAGGATCAAGGATTGACAGACTAATAATAATAATAATAATAATAATAAATATACACCCCTCACATTTTGGTAAATATTTGTAAGTAGTGAGTGTACAGCTTGTATAACAGTGTAAATTTGCTGTCCCCTCAAAATAACTCAACACACAACCATTAATGTCTAAACCGCTGGCAACAAAAGTGAGTACACCCCTAAGTGAAAATGTCCAAATTGGGACCAAAGTGTCAATATTTTGTGTGGCCACCATTATTTTCCAGCACTGCCTTAACCCTCTTGGGCATGGAGTTCACCAGAGCTTCACAGGTTGGCACTGGAGTCCTCTTCCACTCCTCCATGACGACATCACAGAGCTGGTGGATGTTAGAGACCTTGTGCTCCTCCACCTTCCATTTGAGGATGCCCCACAGATGCTCAATAGGGTTTAGGTCTGGAGATACTTGGCCAGTCCATCACCTTTACCCTCAGCTTCTTTAGCAAGGCAGTAGTCATCTTGGAGGTGTGTTTGGGGGCCCAATTAGGCATTTTCCATCCCCGGGGTCATGTGACTCGCTAGTGTTACAAGGTCTCAGATGTGAATGGGGAGCAGGTGTGTTAAATTTGGTGTTATCGCTTTCACTCTCTCATACTGGTCACTGGAAGCTCAACATGGCACCTCATGGCAACCTGTGAAGCTCTGGTGAACTCCATGCCCAAGAGGGTTAAGGCAGTACTGGAAAATAATGGTGGCCGCACAAAATATTGACTCTTTGGGCCCAATTTGGACATTTTCACTTAGGGGTGTACTCACTTTTGTTGCCAGTGGTTTAGACATTAATGGCTGTGTGTTGAGTTATTTTGAGGGGACAGCAAATGTACACTGTTATACAAGCTGTCCACTAGGTTTAGGAGTGTCTATGGGAGTGTTGGACCATTCTTCCAGAAGCACATTTGTGAGGTCAGGCACTGATGTTGGATGAGAAGGCCTGGCTCAGAGTCTCCACTCTAATTCATCACAAGGGTGTTCTATCAGGTTGAGGTCAGGACTCTGTGCATGCCAGTCAAGTTCCTCCACCCCAAACTCGCTCATCCATGTCTTTAAGGACCTTGGTTTGTGCAGTGGTGTGCAGTCATGTCAGAACAGGAAGGGGCCATCCCCAAACTCTTCCCACAAAGTTGGGAGCATGAAATTGTCCAAATTGTCTTGGTATGCTGACGCCTTAAGAGTTCCCTTCAGTGGAACTAAGGGGCCAAGCCCAACCCCTGGAAAACAACCCCACACCATAATCCCCCCTGCGCCAAATGATTTGGACCACTGCACAAAGCAAGGTCAATAAAGACATGGGTGAGCGAGTTTGGGGTGGAGAAACTTGACCTCAACTCGATAGAACACCTTTGGGATGAATTTGAGCAGAGACTGTGAGCCAGGCCTTCACGTCTGCATCAGTGCCTGACCTCACAAATGCGCTTCTGGAAGAATGGTCAAACCTTCCCATAGACACTCCTAAACCTTGTGGACAGCCTTCCCAGAAGAGTTGAAGCTGTTATAGCTGCAAAGGGTGGGCCAACTCAATATTGAACCCTACAGACTAAGGCCGGGATGCCATTACAGTTCATGTGCGTGTAAAGGCAGGCGTCCCAATACTTTTGGTAATATAGTGTATATGACATTTTTTTTAATACCCATCATTCCTTTTTAAATTGATATAAGAAAATTTGCAAGGCACAATACAATTGTTCTGCATTGCTAAGCAGGAAGAAGGGACCACATACAGTTTATTATCTGATTGTTCATAATCATGAATACTATGTTGACTAACTGTGTAATTGTATCATAAACAGACATTGTTCTTTCCCCTGATATGTCTTCTTAAGCTTTAACAAAACATATCGTAGTGTAGTAGTAGTGTAACATTTTTAATACACATCACAATATTAATATAAAATATGCTTCTGAAAATTCAAAATGGTTTCCTTCAAAAATTAATTTGGCCCACCTTACATTAAAAAAAGTTGCCATTATGTGGCCAATAGAAATGTGCCAGGGGTGGGGTCAGTAAAACAAACAAGGCCACACGCACCTCTGGGAAGTGATACTATACCTTTAATACTTCCAATAGCTACAATAGACTGCACCTCAGGGGGCAGAAAGGTCAGAGAGGTGCATTTTCTCTTCTATCCGCCAAGTTCAATGCTCTGCTGGACGGTGATGTTCTCCAAAGCAAACACGAGCCACAGTAACAGGACACCGGCCTCTCAGCAGCTTCGCATTTATAAGTGACTCAGTGAGCCAATGTGTCTTGCATATTTAAGGTTTATGTTGCCACAAATTTCTTTTAAATCCATCTGTGGTCAATATTCCCTAGTGGGTTTGTCATTACTCCTTCCTGAAAACAATGGAGTATAGTTGCCTTAAAGGATAACTCCACTCCATACAAAAGTCCTTATTTTTGTTAATACAAATACTTTAGGGCCTTACTCACATAAATACATATACCTCAATATTCTTACTTTAGTACTCATTGCCCAATGAGTACTAAAGTAAGAATATTGAGGTGGACCCATGTGTCCAGGTCCACTTACCTTTTCTGCAGGTGATGGACTTTTACTGGGCTTTGCATTGCTTGACTGGTGGCGGTGGGCTCAGCACTTTTCTGGTGGCAGTGAAGAGTCTGTTTGACCTAACTGCAAGTGGATAGCGGGATGAGACCTCTGATACACCTCATTGTTGAGTGGTGTTATGTTGAGGCCTCTGATCTGACTTGATGACCTGCCTCAGGGTGAGCTGAGTCCTCTGGTCTTCTGATCTGCCTTTCTGCTTAATGGTCTCTAGTCTGTCCCGCTGCCTACTGGTAGGTTGAGGTCTCTGGTCTGTTCTTCTGCCTTGTGGTTAGATAAGGTCTCTGGTCTACCCTTCTGAATAAGGGTAGTTGGATGAGGCCTCTAGTATGTCCTGCTGCCTAGTGGTACATTCAGGTCTCTGATCTGTTCTGCTGCTTAGTGGTAGGTTCAGGTCTCTGATCTGTCCTGCTGCCTAGAGGCTAGATAAGGTCTCTGGTCTACCCTTCTGAATAATGGTAGTTGGCTAAGAACTATAGCCTGTCCTGCTACTTAGTGGTAGGTTGAGGCCTCTAGTCTGTCCTGCTGTCCGCTGCCGCCCCTGGGGGTCAGCTTCTGGAGTCCATTTGACAACCTGTAAGTATGGGGTACCTTTGACATAGGTCCCCTACTTCTTACTTTACCAAGTACATATAATATGTGTCATACTCAATTTAAATGTATTTCATAGATACTATGCATCTACTTCTGAGGAAGCGAGCTGAGCTTGCGAAACGCGTCAAGTGTTCAGATGCAACTGTATATACTTTATCATCAATTTACTGTATCATGTACATACATGTCTATGATGACTATATCTTTGTACCATGTTGATTTTTAGGGGTATCGCAATATGTCTGTGTTCAACCGTGTCATGATGCTTTTACTCTTCAATAAACCAAATAACGTTACTACTCTCTTTGTTTGTGTATGCCTTATACATACCTCATCTAAAGTCCCGTGGGCAAAAATTGTATTGGCTGCATGTCCTGCTGTCTAGTGGGTAACTAAGTTTTCTGGCCTACTCTTCTACATTTTGGTAGTTGGCTGAGGCCTCTAGTCTGTGCTACCTAGTGGTAGGCTGAGGTCTCTAGTTGGTCCTGCTGCCTAGTGGTTAGCTAAGGTCTCTGGTCTACCCTTCTGCCTAGTGGGCTCGGGTCTATAATACTTTCTTTCTCTGACTGATGGTAATGAGCTGACTGCATTGGTTAACTCTCTTGTTTACTGGTATTCAGCCTACTCGGGGGTGGACCAAATTTTGAGCTCTGGAGGTGAAAGATAGTGGTGGAATCCATTGAAGTTAGGGGTTTCAGCCACTACCCCTCCAAACCCAGATGATTCACATTTCTGGAGCAATCAAGAAAAATCAGAGAGCAACGTTAGTTTTCACTGCAGCCAGTACTAGACCCATGTTAGGTTGCCTCACTCTGATGATGTACACTAGAGCAGAGTTAATGCCGGATCAAGGGCCATGATGGTCTCTACAGGGCCTCCATTCTTCCTGCTGAGAAACTGGGATGCAGCTGTGGACCTCTTGGTACACTCATGCAGCAGTTGTCTGAAGTTGGGTCGTTCCAGTATGGCGATAATAGTTGAGGCAGGCTAAAGTTGGGTTTTGGGCTTTAATAGACTTGCGTGGCCCCAGGGCTACAGCTCCAGGCCCCTACCTTAATATAGGCTCAGGTGCCCAAGAACTTCCCCCTGGCACCACGGTGCCACCGCTGGCCACCACTGCCCAGTGTCCATTGCTGTGAAAATGATTGGTTGCTTGGACTGCCTAGCATCCTAGCAACCAATCAAGTGCAAGCAAAGGCCCTGGCAAAGGAGGACGATGTAACTTCTTCAGCACCAGGCCCATGATGCTCTTAATCCAGCCCTGCGTGGTCCCTTATTTCCCTCCTTACGAATGAACCTGCTGTCCCTATTGGGATGTTGGTGAAGCTCTCATCTGATGTTAGGTTACCCCACAATGGGCATGCTGGGAGGAGTGGAGATAAGGGCTGAGTCACAGTCCTTTGGTGTGAACCACAAAACTGGCAGAACAAGATCACATATTTTGGCAGATAAAGCATTTCACACCTATGCATTTTAGTGTGCATTTAGCTCTTTGCCCAGAATTCAGTTTTAAACAATATCCATCTTTAATTTCTGTTGACATAGACTTCAGCACAGATTGTGTAATATTTGCTAATTGTTATAATCTTTCCTTCCTTGAAGCCGTTTTAAGATGCACCTTTGTTGTCACTTGCCTTTGGATATTAAAGAGTTTAGTTTTCTTTGTCTATTTAACCACTTCAGCCCCGGAAGGATTTCCCAGTTTAGGATTAGAGCACTTTTTGCGATTCGGCGCTGCGTCGCTTTAACTGACAATTGCGCGGTCGTACGACGTTGTACCCAAACAAAATTGATGCCCTTTTTTTCCCACAAATAGAGCTTTCTTTTGGTGATATTTGATCCCCTCTGCGTCATTTCTGATCGCCGCTATTAACAAAAAAAGCATCAATTTTGAAAAAAAAACATTATTTATTACTTTTTGCTATAATACACATCCAAAAAAAATATAAAAAATCAAATATATTCATCAGTTTTGGCCGATGTATATTCTTCCTCTTATTTGTGGTAAAAAAAAAATCACGATTGGCGTTTATTGATTGGTTTGCGCAAAAGTTGCTATGTTTACAAACCATGAGAATTCATTTCTGGCGTTTTTACAATTTTTTTTCTTTTTACTAGTAATGGCGGCAATCTGTGTTTTTTATCGGAACTGTGATATTGGGGCGGACATGTTGGACATTTTTGACACTTTTTTTGGGACCAATGACATTTATACAGCGACCAGAAATTTAAATACGGGGGGCGTGTGCCCAGTGGGAGGCTGATGTCGGACCACTGACTGGGGATCAGTGGGAGGAGGCGCTCCTGTCAGTATCCATGAGTTCCCTAAACGTCTCACAAAGAGTATCCCAACTATATATACTACTCAGGGCACACTACACCCCGGTTAAATAGCACAGGATGGGTAAGTTGTCAGACCCACTGTGTGGAAAATGTGAGCGGGCACCAGGGGATCTCATCCACTTGCTGTGGAGATGTCCAAAGCTCCACCGCTATTGGAGTGGGGTCCTGTCGACGCTTAACAAAGTCTTTCAGACTAAAGTTCCACTTGCCCCGACAAGTTGTCTCCTGGGCATACTGGAGGAGGTATCCCGGAGGAGGGGACGAGAGCGGCCTTCTCCCGGGCCTTATTCCAGTCCAGGAAGGTGATACTCCTCGGCAGGAAATCCTCCACTTCACCCAGTGTGGCCACCTGGGTGACACATATGGGCAATACCCTAATAATGGAGAAATACATGTACCAGCACAGGGGTACCGAGAGCAAGTTTGAGAAACTGTGGGCACCATGGTTGGACACGCCAGGTTTGAGTCCTAGGGAACTACACTGTGTGCAGAATTATTAGGCAAATGAGTATTTTGACCACATCATCCTCTTTATGCATGTTGTCTTACTCCAAGCTGTATAGGCTCGAAAGCCTACTACCAATTAAGCATATTAGGTGATGTGCATCTCAGTAATGAGAAGGGGTGTGGTTTAATGACATCAACACCCTATATCAGGTGTGCATAATTATTAGGCAACTTCCTTTCCTTTGGCAAAATGGGTCAAAAGAAGGACTTGACAGGCTCCGAAAAGTCAAAAATAGTGAGATATCTTGCAGAGGGATGCAGCACTCTTAAAATTGCCAAGCTTCTGAAGCGTGATCATCGAACAATCAAGCGTTTCATTCAAAATAGCCAACAGGGTCGCAAGAAGCGTGTGGAAAAACCAAGGCGCAAAATAACTGCCCGTGAACT
>BLSH010529783.1:61485-92321 GCA_018402905.1 Glandirana rugosa
CCCCCCCCCCCCCCCCCCCCCCCCCCCCCCCCCCCCCCCCCCCCCCCCCCCCCCCCCCCCCCCCCCCCCCCCTTCTCTTTGTGCAATGCATAACCAATAGAAATTTCCAAAAAAGTGGACCTTTCTGCATGAATACAGCTCTGACAGGTCAAATTTACAGCAACAAAAAGCTTTACTGTGTTTCAAACTAACCTTTGAGCCCCAATCAGGTGACTTTGCCTAAACCAAAATGACCTCATTAGTCTGCTGCAGACAGGAGGAAGCATTTCCTCAGTCTTCCTTTTCCCAGTGATCAGACTGTATACTGTAATTGTAGCAACAGTGATTGGGTTCCAAAAGAGAAGGACAAATGGGAGTTATGCATTAAGTATACATAATATCCACCTTTGATCCTGTTATGTAGTTGTTGCCCGTCCCTGCAAGAGCTACTGGTTGTAATTGACTCCTTTCCCCAAAATGAGTGCACACAAAGCCAGGCACAAAGCATTTTCTCCATTCCACTGGCTCGATCAGAACAGTCTAGGAGTGCCTTTTTATGCTTTTATTGCAGAATAACTTGGATTGGGTGAAGGAAGCATGGGATAGCCCAGAATTTGCTAAACTGACTTCTTTGGGGACTCTTCCCTTTACTGTGATCTGCACAAAAAGCCCCACACAACTATTTATTGGCTGAAAGGTTTAAAAGAACTGAGAACTGTACACAGTTTCTAAGGCACACCACATGTCATCATCTACTCACAATGCTTCAGGATCATCGGTTGCCTCTTTCTGATGTCCACTGGGCACTCTTCAGTAAAGGAGACACAGACTCACACTGCCATAGGACAGCTGGACACTCTTCCCCATAGGCATGCACACAGAGTGTGCCAGGTGTGCCTAGGCACACCCTAATCACCCCATGTACATCAGCATTATCACTCTCTGTGCCAGCAGGAAGATGGGAAAGATCTCCATCTTTTTTCCCGGCTCTGCCATAAGAATAGTGCTTGCACACTTCTCTATCATTGTGCCAGCAGTGAGATTGATCTCCCTGCCGGTGCCATATATATTGTAAGGGGGTTAGCTTGGCAGCGGGTGTGTGTGTGACCCCCTGGAAGGGTTCACTACACAAAATAGGCACAGCAAAAAAGCAGTTGTAGGGGAAACAAACAGTGCGGGTTATTTACACTATATACAATTGTAGAAAAACAGCAAAACAAAAACCAACATAAAAATAAATCCTTGCCAACTTGGCCACTGACTATACTGGTAGGTTTCCCTGTCTGCCAGCTAGGTACAGCCTTCTGTTATACCTAGCACCTATCTCTCTGGTATTATAAGGAGCCACACAGGCTTGGCCTTACCGCACAGGTTTTGGTGTCACGCTCCCCAGTCTATTGACACAGAAACTGGTGGAGCAACTCCCCTAGGCCTGCTGGGAGTTCTTGTAGAGGCCTTAATGAGCCAGCTTAACTCAGCTGGGCTCATTGCCTCTACCCTGCAAAACTCCCAGCACTTCCCCCCAGTGGTAGAAATCTGTATATGTTTTAAACCTGGGACAGATGTACCGGCCATCTAGAACGCTACCAGGTGTTTTTACCTGCCTGCTGTCACATACCCCCCCCCCTTGTTTCAAACTGGGGTTTGTAACACACGCAGTCCGGCACGCAGGTACCCGAGACAAAGCACCACATTCCCCATTTGAACACCAGGGTGATGCTTCACTGTAAAGTTGTATTCCTGCAGGGCCAGGAACCACCTATTCACCCTTCTATTGGTCTCTTTGTTTAAAGCCATCCATTTTAAGGGTGCGTGATCCGTAACTAACCACGTCAAAGTGTCTACCCAGTAAATAATATCGAAGGGAATCTAACACCCACTTCACCGCTCTTTCTCAATCGTGGCATAATTCTCTTTGTGGGGTTTCAGTTTCCTGCTGAGATAAATGACTGGGTGTTCTTCTCCGTTCCAGACCTGGGACAACACTGCTCCTAAGCCTATGTCTGACGCATCAGTCTGTACCACAAAGTCCTTAGAGAAGTCAGGGGAGTACAGCACTGGTTGGCTACGTAAGGCTTTCTTTAAAGACTGGAAGGCTGCTTCAGCCTCCGGGGTCCATTTCACCATGGCAGACTCTTTCCCTTTTGTCAGGTTGGTTAGGGGCACAGCCTGCGAAGCAAAGTGAGGAATGAATGGCCGATAGTATCCAGCAATTCCGATGAACGCTCGAACCTGCTTCTTACTGTTGGGGCGCGGCCAACTATCTATGGCTTCCGCTTTGTTGACTTGGGGTTTTATTACTCCCCTCCCAATAGTGTACCCCAGATACTTGGCCTCTGTCTGTCCAATGGTACACTTTTTGGGATTGGCCATGAACCCAGCTACCCGTATGGAGTCTAACACGACTTGCTCTTTTGGCAGATGTGAGGCCCAGTCCGTACGGTGGACAATCACGTTGTCCAGGTAGGCTGCTGCATACTTCTGATGGGGCCTCAGAATCTTGTCCATTTTCCGCCAAAATGTTGCTGGTGCATTTTGTAACCCAAATGGCATTCTTCTATATTGGAATGCCCCCTTTGGTGTTACAAATGCAGTTTTCTCCTTGGCTGACTCAGCTAGGGGAATCTGCCAATACCCCTTGGTGAAATCAAGGGTCGTCATGTATCGGGCTGTTCCCAGTCGGTCAATTAGTTCATCTATGCGTGGCATAGGATAGGTGTCAAATTTTGTAACTTTATTCAACTGCCGGAAATCGTTACAAAACCGCCAGCTCCCATTGGGTTTGGCCACTAAAACGATTGGGCTGGACCAGTCATTCTGGGATTCCTCTATCACACCCAATTCCAGCATTCTTTGAACTTCCTCCCATATTGGTGGAGGCTGTACTGCATGCGGGTGGATGTTTGAAACCATAACCCACACCTTCTGTCAGGCCTTATAGAAGAACATTTTTTCTGAGACTTTTACGAACACTGTCTCATTGACGTACTTATTTGAACACTAAAGGATCCAGTTTTGCTGCTTGTATTTGCACTTTATGAAATGTTATGTGTTTGCATTTTTGATATTAATGGTATATTGGCATTGGTTGCTATTTGGCACATGTTTTGCACTATTGCACATGTTTATGCACTTTATCTCCACTAACTAGTGTAATTTATACATGCACTTTATCTCCGCTAACTAATGGAATCTATACATGAATCTCCAGCGCTGCACTGTGTTGTTTCTATTTTACTTTCCGATTTTGTTATAATTGGTATGCTGGCTGCTTAGTTTATAGTTTTAGGTAGCGCAGTAACTTCACGCTTTTCTAATTTACTAGCTTCTATGATATACTATGTGCAATACTCTGCATGGAGTTTCCTATGATATACTATGTGCAATATTCTGCATGGAGTTTCCTATGATATACTATGTGCAATACTCTGTATGGAGTTTCCCATGATATACTATGTCCAATATTCTGCACAGAGTTTCCTATGATATACTATGTGCAATATCCTGCATGGAGCTTCCTATGATATACTATGTGCAATATTCTGCATGGAGCTTCCTATGATATACTATGTGCAATATTCTACATGGAGCTTCCTATGATATACTATGTGCAATACTCTGCATGGAGTTTCATATGATATACTATGTGTAATACTCTGCATGGAGTTTCCTATGATATACTATGTGCAATATTCTGCATGGAGCTTCCTATGATATACTATGTGAAATATTTTGCATGGAGTTTCCTATGATATGCAATGTGCAATATTCTGCATGGAGTTTCCTATGATATATTATGTGCAATACTCTGCATGGAGTTTCCTATGATATACTATGTGCAATATTCTGCATGGAGCTTCCTATGATATACTATGTGCAATATTCTGCATGGAGTTTCCTATGATATATTATGTGCAATACTCTGCATGGAGTTTCCTATGATATACTATGTGCAATATTCTGCATGGAGCTTCCTATGATATACTATGTGTAATATTCTGCATGGAACTTCCTATGATATACTATGTGCAATATTCTGCATGGAGCATGAACCACCGCAAACCCCTACCTGGTGACTGTATACACTATATGGTGACTGTATACCCTATGTGGGGCTCTGTATACCTTATCTGGGTCCCTCTATACCCTATCTGGGACCCTGTATACCCTATCTGGTGACTGTATACCATATCTGGGGCTCTGTATACTGCTATATGGTGACTCTGTATACTGCTATCTGGGGCTCTGTATACTGCTATATGGTGACTCTGTATACTGCTATCTGGGGCTCTGTATACTACTATATGGTGATGCTGTATACTGCTATATGTTGACTCTGTATACTGCTATATGGTGACTCTGTATACTCCTATCTGGGGCTCTGTATACTGCTATATGGTGACTCTGTATACTCCTATCTAGGGCTCTGTATACTGCTATATGGTGACTCTGTATACTCCTATCTGGGGCTCTGTATACTGCTATCTGGTGATGCTGTATACCACTATCTGGTGATGCTGGGCTGTATACTCCTGACACAAGGGGTGGAAACTATAAGGGGTGGGGCTTATGAGAAGTGGGAGGGATCAAAAAGGAAGGGCGGGGTCTGGCGCCCCCCCCCGTCCTAAAATTTCACCATTGGTCCCCATGTATACAAACAACAGCCACCTTGTTATTCCCAGAGACCTCTGTAGTAACTAATTCAGCTTTGATCAATGTTACCAGACTACCTGATTCTAGCAACACAACAACATTTTTACCATTAATACACATTTGGCGTACATGTTTTTGAGTGCATGCAACTGTCGCAAACAGCGACTGACGTCTGTCTCTTAGATAGTTACATTCCATAGGCTCATCCACAACTGGGCAATTGGCTGCAATATGTCCCTCTTGCCGGCAACGGTAACAAATAACCTTTTTTCACTACTTCCTGCGACCTTGGCTGCGTTCGCCATACATTATGCAAACTTCCCGCCCTCTCACTCTCTCCACCCTTACCCCTTGAAGTCATCTTACCCGCCGCTGGGGATGGTCTGGTCTTAGGGTGGAAAGTCTGGGAGTCCCTGGGAGAGGCGGTCAGGTTCTCTGTAGCCAAGTACCTCTCTACCAAATCCGCAAGCTTGTCGGCCGTTTCCGGGTTTCCATGGCTTACCCACTTTTGGACAGCAGTAGGTAGAGATCTCAGGAACCGATCCATAACCACCCATTCCACAATCTTTGGTGCTGTCAGAGTCTCTGGTTGCAGCCATTTCCTGCCCAGGTGAATGAGATCATACATTTGCGACCTGGGCGGTTTTTCAAATTGGAAAGTCCCGTTATGCACACGCTGAGCCCGGACAGCCAGGGTGACACCCAGCCGTGCCAATATTTCTGTCTTTAGCACAACATAGTCTTTTGCTTGGTCCGGCTCTAGGTCATAATACGCTTTCTGCGATTCCCCAGCTAATAGAGGAGCCACCAATCCAGCACACTGCTCCTTAGGCCACTTTTCCCTCTCAGCAGTCCTTTCAAATGTGGTCAGAAACACTTCAGGATCATCCTCTCCAGTAATTTTTGGCAGTAAACGGCTCACACAAAATGATGATGTATTAAGTAAACCACTGGTCTGCGGACGCTGTTGTGTTATGGCATCCATTTGCTGTTGTAGTCTCTGCTTTTGCTTCTGCAACAGCTCAATTAAGCGAGCCTCTGATTACTGCTGGGCTCGTTGCTGTGCTTCCATACTTTGCTGCTGAATTTCCAGACTTCGCTGGTGATTAGCATTTGCTTGTTGTAGACTGGCATTTGCTTGTTGTAGACTGGCATTTGTTTGTTGTTGATTAGCATTTGCTTTTTGTTGATTAGCATTTGCTACAGCAAGCTGTCTCAGTAACTCTTCCATGATGACATTTCAAAAAACTGCCCCTGGCTTCCTCCACCAACTGTATCTCCCTGGTATTATAAGGAGCCACACAGGCTTGGCATTACCAAACAGGTTTTGGTGTCACGCTCCCCAGTCTATTGACACAGAAACTGGTTCCAGGGTGGAGCAACTCCCCTAGGCCTGCTGGGAGTTCTTGTAGAGGCCTTAATGAGTCAGCTTAACTCAGCTGGGCTCATTACCTCTACCCCTGCAAAAATCCAGCACTTCCCCCGGTGTCAGTAGGGCAGTGGACGGTGTCAGTAGAGCAGTGGACGGTGTCAGTAGGGCAGTGGACGGTGTCAGTAGAGCAGTAGACGGTGTCAGTAGAGCAGTGGACGGTGTCAGTAGAGCAGTGGACGGTGTCAGTAGGGCAGTGGACGGTGTCAGTAGAGCAGTAGACTGTGTCAGTAGGACAGTGGACAGTGTCAGTAGGGCAGAGGACGGTGTCAGTAGAGCAGTGGACGGTGTCAGTAGAGCAGTGGACAGTGTCAGTAGGGCAGTGGACGGTGTCAGTAGGGCAGTGGACGTTGTCAGTAGAGCAGTGGATGATGTCAGTAGGGCAGTGGACAGAGTCAGTAGGGCAGTGGACGGTGTCAATAGGGCAGTAGACGGAGTCAGTAGGGCAGTGGACGGTGTCAGTAGGGCAGTGGACGGTGTCAGTAGAGCAGTGGACGGTGTCAGTAGGGCAGTGGACGGAGTCAGTAGGGCAGTAGATGGTGTCAGTAGGGCAGTGGACAGTGTCAGTAGGGCAGTGGACGGTGTCCGTAGGGCAGAGGACGGTGTCAGTAGGGCAGTGGACGTTGTCAGTAGGGCAGAGGACGGTGTCAGCAGGGCAGAGGATGGTGTCAGTATGGCAGTGGAAGGTGTCAGTAGGGCAGTGGACCGTATCGGTAGTTTTTATTTTTATTATTTTATTTTTTAGTATTTTTTACAATTTTAGGGGTTTTTTTGTTCTTATTTACAATGTTTTTAGGAGCTCCGTTACGGGACTTTGGTGAAATATCAGGGGTCTAAACCAGGAGAATCTGCACCACATGGGGTGATTAGGGTGTGCCCAGGCACACCCTGTGTGCACGCCTATGCACAGGATGTATTTCCAGTCTTTTGAAGTGTAAGAAGACAATGACTTTCCTGAGCCCTGTCTCTGCAAATAACTAAGACTGACTGAGGTAACAAGGAGGAAATAGGGAACGGGTTTGCCCTACGCTCCACAAACATGCCAAAGAAGCTCTTTTTCAGGTGCAGAGATTAGTGTGTTTTTTTGTTTTTTTTTTACCACATCTTTGCCATGGCCTCGATCAGGGTGCCACTAACAATTAATGGCACTGCAAGTGCGTTTTTTCATGCATTCCAGGAACGTGCACAGAAACACGTCCGATGTCAAGAGGTCTATGCCTCTGCCGTAGCTTCCACAATAACCGCAAGGTTATTCGCACACCATACAGAGTAGATAAAGTCTGCTTCTAGATCAATGCCTATCTATAGAAAGGTGCATTTATTTATATAACCTAAATTTCAAAGCTCCGAAGTCTGCACAAATACAGAAATCATCTAGGACTGGCCATCAGCCAACTGTAGCAAAGGATTCCAACATTACTTTAGCCACGTTCAACATGAGCTTAAGGCCTCATGCACACAGGACGTTTTTTGACTGTTTTACAGCGGCTGTTTTTAGCTGCAGACTTTTTTTTTCTACAATCAATAAACCCTCCATCATGTTATCCTATGTGTTCATGCACACACAGGTTGTTATCAACTGTTTTTAGCAGTGACGTTTTTGAGCTGTAAAAAAAACCCCAAGACCAGAGGGTTCTGAGAGACGTTTTTCAGCTGTAAAAACGTTCAAACACTCAAAAACACCCAAAAATGCCCAAAAAAACGCTCAAAACCATCGATCCCCAGCGTTTTTGGACGTTTTTAATCAATTGGAAAAAAAAACAACAACAAAAAAAAAAGAACGCGAAAAAACGTCAGTAATATGACGCTGGTAAAAGCTGAAAAAATCATTGATAACCTACTGATGTTTTTTGGACGTTTTTTTAAAAGTCCTGTGTGCATGAAGCCTAAACCCTCAACTTATCATAGCAAGAGCAGACAAAGGAGTACCCGATATCTTATCTCTTCCTGTGTTTTCAAAGCAGAATTTCACTGTGAAAACTTCTCCAGCCCATTTGTGGTGAAAAATAAAAACCCATTAATAACGATAATAAAAATGGCAGCACTCCAAAAACCCAGACATGTTATAGGTGGAGGGCAGATAACTATGTACCCTCCTAGTTAGTGTAGGTTGTAATGAAATTTAGTTTAGCTCCTCTGTAGTCAGTGGAGGCGGGGCTCTAGTCTGCTCAGTGTCTCGCGGGCTCCTATATTGATTACTACCCCCTGTATTCTAAGAGATTCTAGAATCTCAGTGGAAGGAAGAATAGAGAGGCAGCTTGAATATTTATAGGGATCCAGCCAACCCCTGGGAAAGTGTGTCCAGTAGGTGGCTGGAGAGCCCATAAATAGTCTGAGACCTGGTAGGGGTATGAATCCCAGGTCCAGTCCTGCTAAGAGGAGACCCCTGTCTGGGGGGCTCTGCTCCTGAGGGCAGGCTGCTGAAGGCGCTGTTCAGAAGCCATTGACATCCCAGCTGAAGATTAAGCTGGGGGGCCTATTCGCAAAGTCTGGTCCTGGAGTCGGTTTGGGTCTGGAGAGCACTACTGATACTGTCCTCTGCCCTACTGACACCGTCCACTGCCCTACTGACACCGTCCACTGTCCTACTGACAACGTCCACTGCCCTACTGACACCGCCCACTGCCCTACTGATACTGTCCTCTACCCTACTGACACCGTCCACTGCCCTACTGACACCGTCCACTGTTTTTCTGACAATGTCCACTGCCCTACTGATACTGTCTTCTGCCCTACTGACACCGTCCACTGCCCTGCTGACACTGTCCTCTGCCCTACTGACACCGTCCACTGTTCTTCTGACAACGTCCACTGCCCTACTGATACTGTCTTCTGCCCTATTGACACCATCCACTGCCCTACTGACACTGTCCTCTGCCCTACTGACACCGTCCACTGCTCTACTGACACCATCCTCTGCTCTACTGACACTGTCCTCTGCCCTACTGACAGCATTCACTGCTCTACTGACACTGTCCTCTGCCCTACTGACAGCATTCACTGCTCTACTGACACTGTCCTCTGCCCTACTGACACCGTCCACTGCTCTACTGACACTATCCTCTGCTCTACTGACACCATCCACTGCCCTGCTGACACCGTTCACTGCTCTACTAACACCTGTCCACTTCTCTACTTACACCATCCACTGCCCTACTGACGCCGTCCATTGCCCTACTGACACCGTTAGTATGTATATATATATATATATATATATATATACATGCACCTGGTGGCGACTGGTGTTTTTTTTGGGGGGGGCGCAAACAACCACCCACCGGTCGGCGGCACACCGACTTCCCTCCCCGCACCCCCGTGCTGTTGGTCGGGTTTGTCACTCGCATGCCTCCTCTACATCACGGCGGCTCCCGCCGTGCGTCTCCTCCCTCTTCCTCCTAGGCGTCCAATATGATCGCCTGTCCTTTCAGCCAATCTGATGACGGGTCTCATGACCCACTTCCTGATTGGCTGGGAGGAGGATTACTGTGACAATAGCAAATATTCATACTCTCTGATCGGAGAGGAGGTAGACAGGACAGTCTGTCAATGTAAACAATACAGAGCTCTGTCCTGTCAGCGAAGATGTGACGATTTTTCTTCCCCTTTCCCAAAGCAGGGAATTGAAGAGTTAGGCTGCCCGTGAATGTTGCCAAGTAAACAGGTGACCATACTATCCGGACAGACTGGGTCTAAGGAGGTATGTATGTATTTGAAACAGAACAACATGACATTTTCCAATGAGGACACTTGTTATGGTGACAACTGTCCAACAGGACATTTTCCATCACTTTAGACATATTTCCTCTACTTTCTGCTCAGTAAAGTGGCCCTTGCACCTCTATGACAAGGTGCACTTCTTTTAGGTGCCTCCCCTCCCAGTCTCCAATATGCTGGATGAAAATACAAAAAAAACCCCATCTTCGGCAAAAAAAGTCAGGTAACATACTTACCTTTACTCAGCTTCCTACCATGGCACCTAGACGTGGGTGATGCCTAGGCTTGTGCAATTAGTTTCGTTCCAAATTTCGTTTTTACCAAATGTTGCAAAATTCGGCAATTCGGAAAAATTCAGAATTTTTCAGTATTTTCGTTTTTGTGATTCAAAAATTCGGAAATTTGCGGTAATTCTGCAAGTTCAGTAATTCAGAAATTCGGCAATCAGAACAGCCGAAAATCCGAAATTTGAAAATTCGGAAATCCGAAAATTCAAAAATAACAAAGAACATTTGAAATAATAACTAACTATTAAATAACTATTAAATTATAGGCATTGGAATTTCCTTGAAAATATGTCTGTCAGTGATAAATTTCATATTTAAGTTCACTAACAGCCAAATGTTCAAGGAAATTCCAATACCTGTAATTTTATAGTTATTTATAGAGTTGAGCGAACCCGCACTGTAAAGTTCGGGTCCGTACCGAACTTTGGGGTGTCCGTGACCCGGACCCGAACCCGGACATCTGAAAAAAAGTTTGGGTTCGGGTTCTGGGTTCGGGTATTTGATCCCGCCTGTTGAATAGCTGCAGGGCAGCCAATCAACAAGCGTTTCACTGGTTTGCCCTTAGAAGCCATCACAGCCATGCCTACTAATGGCATGGCTGTGATTGGCCAGTGCATCATGTGACCCAGCCTCTTTATAAGCTGGAGTCACGTAGTGCTGCATGTCACATGCTCTCTGGCTAGTGTAGGGAGAGGATGCTGCCAGCGCTGTGAGGGACAGATTGCAGATATAATAACATCCGATTCTGCATTACAGAACGGTCTGATTGTGGACTAGGTAGGGATTACTGCTACTACTGCTTTTAGGGACAGATTGCAGATCTCATCCTGCATTACTGAACAATCTGACTGGACTAGGTAGAGTCTACTGCTTAGAGGGACAGATTATTGTTCTTAAAGCATCTCCTAGTTCTATAGGGAGAGGTTCCTGCTGTTGCTGTAAGGGACAGATTATTGTTCTAAAATCATCGCCTACTCCTATAGGGAGAGGTTCCTGCTGTTGCTGTAAGGGACAGATTATTGTTCTAAAATCATTTTACTTCCTTTTGCAGCCCTCTAGCACTTTCCAGGACTTTTTTACAGTCATTTTTGTGCCGAAAAGTTTGGGTCCCCATTGACTTCAATGGGGTTCGGGATCAAGTTTGGGTCAAGTTCGGTACCGAACCTGTACTTTTTCACAAAGTTTGGCCGAACCCACCGAACCCGAACATCCAGGTGTTCGCTCAACTCTAGTTATTTATTATTATTTCAAATGTTCTTTTTTATTTCCGAATTTCCGAAAAAATAAAAAAACGAAAAAAACTAACAAATTTTCCAGCCACGCACAAGTCTAGTGATGTCATCCTTCTTCTAATCAAATCTTGTAAACTGTTGCGTAGGCCAAATCTCCTGAGAAGATGATGCGGGATTGTGCTGAGATTTGGTCTCCTTGGCGTTCCCGGAGATTTTCTGGGCGCAGGAGCATGAAATCACCTTCTGCCCTAAGTGAGTATATTACCTAACTACACTTACTGGCCACTTTATTAGGTACATCTTGCTAGTATCGGGTTGGACCACCTTTTGCTTTCATTCCTCGTGGCATAGATTCAAGTTCAACAAGCTGCTGGAAACGTTCCTCAAAGATTTTGGTCTATAGTGACAATGATGGCATCACACAGTTTCTGCCGATTTTTCCCCTTCCACCACATCCCAGAGGGTCTCTATTGGATGAGATGTGGGGAGTGTGGAGGCCATTGGAGTGCAGTGACCTCATTGTCCAGTGGTGAGATGATTGGAGCTTTGTGACATGGAGCATTATCCTGCTGGAAGGAGCAATCAGAAGATGGGGACACTGCAGTCATAAAGGGATGGACATGGTCAGCAACAATACTCAGGTAGGCCGTGGCTTTTAAACCATGCTCAGTTGGTACTAAGGGGCCCAAAATGTGCCAAGAAAATATCCCCCACACCATTACACCACCACCACCAGCCTGAACCGGTGATACAAGGCAGGATGGATCTATGCGCCAAATTCTGACCCCACCATCTGAATGTCGCAGCTGAAATCCAGACTCATCAGACCAGACAATGTTTTTCCAGTCTTCTATTGTCCAATTCTGGTGATCCTGTGCCAAATGGACCCTCAGTTTCCTATTCTTAGCTGACAGGACTGGCACCCGGTGTGGTCTTCTGCTGCTGTAGCCCATCTGTTTAAAGGTTGGATGTGTTGTGCATTCAGAGATGGTATTCTGCATACCTTGGGTGTAACGAGTGGTTATTTGAGTTACTGTTGCCTTTCTATCATCTGGAACCAGTCTGACCATTCTCCTCTGACCTCAACAAGGCATTTTCCTCCACACAACTGCCGCTCACTGGATATTTTCTCTTTTTTCCCACCATTCTTTGTAAACCCGAGAGATGGTTGTGCGTGAAAATCCCAGAAATACTCAGGCCAGCCCGTCTGCCAGCAACAACCATGCCACGTGAGTTGCTGCCATGTGATTGGCTGATTAGCAATTTGTGTTACCAAGCAATTGAACAGGTGTACCTAATAAAGTGGCCGGTGAGTGTATCCCCCCCAAGTTCTTTTCTCACAGTTTTTCAACATTTAGGGAAAGGGGGTATCACACTGGATAGGTGGCCTTGGCTAAAGTGCAAGGTCTGTTTTGGGAACTATTAAAAAAAAAAATACAAGTATATTGGCACCTGCTGTGAAAAGAAAACTAAAAACACCCATCAACGCATTGAAAGAAATGCATGTCAACGCACGTCTGCTCAAGTCTGCTTAGTGCACGGCCAATGTGCACCAAATGCAGTACAAGTGGTAGGAGAGCGAGGCCTTACTGCAGTGCAAAGCCAGGGCAGTGCCAGGACACAGAGACCTTCTGGCTGGTGAAGCTCAGCAACCAAAGAGCCCTGACAGCCACCCAAGTTCGGATTTTAGTAATGTTACCCTGGCCTGTTACACAACAGCTCAAACAATCATTACTTCTAAAAAAAGAGATTTATCTCCTGGCTTCGTGCATCACGACATTTTCTGCTGGGTTTCATCAGTAAAGTTGCAGATCGTTTATTCAAAGCCGGAGTGTTTGTTGAAGCTTTTTGAAAGCAGAGGGGATTTTTTTTTTGTGTGTCGAGGTAAAGCAATGTGTTTGCTAGCTTGGCTTCCTCGCTGGTGCATTTGTCCAAGTAGATCTGTGAGATGGTGCAAAGAATACTATACACTATATTGTCAAAAGTATTGGGACACCTGCCTTTACACGCACGTGAACTTTAATGACATCCCAGTCTTAGTCCGTTGGATTCAATATTGAGTTGGCCCTCCCTTTCCAGCTATAACAGCTTCAACTCTTCTGGGTAGGCTGTCCACAAGGTTTAGGAGTGTCTATGGCAGTGGTTCTCAACTCCGGTCCTCGGGACCCACTAACAGGCCAGGTTTGCAGGATAACCGAAATACATCACAGGTGATGGAATTTGCTGCTCAGTGATTGCCGTATTCTAGTCTGCATCTCCCCAAGGTAATACTTAAAATCTGGCCTGTTGGCGGGTCCCAAGGACAGGAGTTGAGAACCACTGGTCTATGGGGATATTTGACCATTCTTCCAGAAGAGCATTTGTGAGCTAGGGGGCACAAGCAGTCCGGCGGTGGCGCGCACTCATGCCCACCGCACTCTGGAGGTGTGTGCCCGCGGCTCGGGCGGATCCGATGTCCGCCAGCGAGCCACGATGAGCTGCCAGAGGGAAAGAACAGGGAACCACCAATGTAAACACGGCAGTTTCCTACTCTGTCAGTGGGGACATAAGAGATCTACTGATCCCTGTCACTGGGATCAGTTAGATCTGTTTTGTCCATAACATCCCAGCCCCCTCACAGTTAGAACACACCTAGGGAACACAGTTACCCCCTAGATCTCCCCCTGCAGGTTAACCCCTTCACTGCCAATGACATTTATACAGTAATCAGTGAATATTTAAATTTCTGATCGCTGTATAAATGTCATTGGTTCCAAAAAATGTCAAAAATGTCCAACATGTCCACCCCAATATCAAATTCCCAATAAAAATTGCAGATCGCCACCATTACTAAAAAAAAAAAAAATGTAAAAACGCCAGAAATTAATTCTCATGGTTTGTAAACGTGGCAACTTTTGCGAAAACCAATCAATAAACACAGATTGCGATTTTTTTAACCAAAAATATGAGGAAGAATATAAATTGGCCAAAACCGATGAATAAATTAGTTTTTTTATATATTTTTTTGGATTTGTATTATAGCAAAATGTATGAAATATTGTTTTTTTTTTTTTGCAAAATTGTCGCTCTTTTTTTGTTTATAGCGGTGATCAGAAATGACGCAGAGGTGATCAAATACCACCAAAAGAAAGCTCTATTTGTGGGGAAAAAAGGACGCAAATTTTGTTTGGGTGCAACGCGGCACGACCGCGCAATTGAAAGTTAAAGCGTCGCAGTGCCAAATCGCAAAAAGTGCTCTGGTCCTACAGTGGGAAATCCTTCCGGGGCTGAAGTGGTTAAGCACAATGCTGTCTTCCAGAAAGGCCTTCTAAATGTGGCAGTCTCTCTCCTTGTGTGTTCCTAGGTGTGCTGATGTACTGACGCTGTCCTCCTTGCTCCCGCTGCTCCTTAGGTAAGATTTCTTTCAAACCGCACTGCTGTCAGGATCCTTCTAAGCCAGCCCGAGCTCCAGCCTTCCAGAAGCACATTTGTGAGGTCAAGCACTGATGTTGGACAAGAAGGCCTGGCTTGCAGTCTCCACTCTAATTCATCCCAAAGGTGTTCTATCGGGTTGAGATCAGGACCATGTGCAGGCCAGTAAAGTTCCTCCACCCCACACTCACTCATCCATGTCTTTATGGACCTTGGGTTCTGCCACCGTGGGGGGAGGGGCCGAAGACAGAACATGGGATCGGTTCACACTGCTGAGACCCCAAAGCCTTGCAAGTTGCTTGCAACTTTTGTGATTTAACATTGCAGTCTATGGCACTCAAATTGCCCCAAAGTCGTAGAAAAGTAAAGGGTCCCGGGTTAGTAGGAAGGGCCTGTGGTTCAGAGGGAAGGGTTCCAGGACCAATGAAAAGGGCCCTGGGACTGATGGAAAGGGTCCTGGCAGTCAGGGTGGCCCTTCGTGGTTTCTTGCACCGGGGCCCTGAAGGTCCTGGTTATGCCTCTACTATGACACTATCCCTTGTAGAAAGTCCATTCTGTGTTCTAGCACTGCACATCGTTGTGGCTGAAGGACACCAACCCCAAGCAACCCACTCCCTGTGGGCCCAGAATGCCATAGACCTGCCCAATATGGAGGTGTCATTGCGAAGTCTAGGCCAGCCCTTCTTAACCTTTTAACACTGAGGAACCCTTGAAATAACTTTCCAGTCTCAGGGAGGCCAATGTGATGATCACTGGGAAGAATGCTCCCTACATGTGTGGTCATTGAGGACCACATAGCTGAAAAGATTATTTTTGCCAATGGTAACTTATCTGGGAGGCAGAAACCCAAGCAACCTCTGGAGGAACCCTAGGGTTCCACAGGTCCCTGGTTGAGAAAGGCTGGCCTAGGCTCACAGTTCCCCTTGACTGAGGGATACTCATATAAACAGAAGGCCCGCATATAAACTGAAGAATTGTGTTTTAAAATCTGAGAAACATCTCAACAGGGACACAGATTGTCTAGTAATACCTTCTGTGTATGAAGTGATAAGATGTGGTTTTGAACACAGCGGGTAAAATAAGTATTGAACACATCACCATTTTTCTAGGTAAATCTATTGGTAAGGGTGCTATTGACATGAAATATTCACCACGCGTGGGTAACAAGCCATGCAATCCATATAAAGACACCAAAACAAATAAGTTCAGAAATGAAGTTCTGTGTAATAAAATTGAAGGACACAGGGAAAAAGTATTGAACCCGCTCACTGAAATGTATTTAATTCAGCTTCAAGACGCCGGCTCCTGTATGGAGAAACTACGATGGGTAAAGCCACCCAGCAATGCCCCCAAAAATCAACCACTGCCGTTACCTTGTAGCCTTTGTTAATGTCCCATGGGTGCGGAGTGGATATGCCAAAGTTGCTAGAAAGGAATAAAGTTCCGGATAGCCGCACTCCTCGAAATGCTCTTTATTCTTTCCTAGGCTCCATTTACACAGGATGCTGTATCAACCTCCCCTGAACGACAGTTAGAAGCTGGCGTCTAAAATGGGCGTTTTGCATGCCGCGTTTGCGTCTAGGAGCGTTTTTTAAAAAGAAAAAAACATTTTTTTTTTTTTAGAATGGGAACGCCTGTAAACTAAACGGTTCTAGACGCGAGTCACCACGTTTAGACACGTTTACAAGCTGCCTCTGAACTGGCGTCTGAACCCATTTTTTTTACGTTCCAAAAAAAGCCTTTAGGCCTCATACACACGGGCGTATATAAAAAAATAAACAAAACGTCGGGCCCGACGTCAAGGAAAAAAAGGCGACGTTTTTCGGCGTTAGTGAGCGTCGGCGTCAATAGGCGTCAATAGGCGTTTTTTTTAAAAAAAACATCCCTCTGCTATTTTTCAACCTAAAAACGTCGGCGTCAAAAAACGTCGGTAAACGCCGGTACAATATTAGTTGGCGTTTGTTGGCGTTAGTTGGCGCTTTGTGGCGTCGGTGTCAAAAAACGCCAACATTTTGCAGTCTCAGAACGCGAGGGCTGTGGGTTCTACTTTCTGCTCACTAACGCCGACGCCACCTACAGCTCAAAAACGCAGACGTTTTTATGGGGCCATTGACTAACATGGGGAGCAGAAAAAAACGTCAGTAGACGCCGGCGTCAAAAAACGCCCGTGTGTATGAGGCCTTAAACTCAACAGCCTGGAAACGACCTTAAACGACACGGGGTAAATGTACTGATAACATAGAGGAAAGTTCAGGGGCAGCTGAAAAAAAATGCCCAACTGCCTCTAAATGTCCGTTTACCAGCAGCAGAGTAAATGAGGCCTTGAGGTTTTATACAGTACAGAACAAGAAAAAAATGCAAACTAACGCGTTTCGCAACCCTTGGTCACGGGTGCTTACTCATAGCCCAACAACAATAAAGTGATGTATGTATTATATACTATAAGTAAAAAAAAGTCCCAAAAAAAAAACATTGACCAATTGATACAAAGGAAAGTGATGAACCTCCAACGAGAACAGGTGTGCACTAAGACTCCAATGGGTCAACTCCGACCGAGGGCTGCCCTCATGATAATGGTCCAATCAAACTCCTCCAAAAAAAGATCCGTGTCATCTGAGCCATGGGTAGGGTTGCCACCTTGCCCCTTTAAACTAGAACACATATTAACTACACAAGTTCTGGGGCTAATTTAATACAGATAAGGCACTAAGTGAATTGAATTACCATCTTAATTATCCACAGAACCTGTATAATTAATATGTGTTCGGGTTTAAAGGGATGGGGTGGCAACCCTAGACGTGGGAGGTCTGAAAAACATATTTAAAAGTTGGAATTAAAAGTCATATAGAAAATGCCCATTTATTATTGAATACAATCGGGCAAAGAGCTCCCACAAATATACGCATCCCACTTTTTAAAAACCAAAGTTTCTTATGTAACGACACACTAGCATGACATATCAAATGGACATGTGTAGATAACAAAAATGATTAAAAAGCAAGAAAATGTGAAAAACACAATTATGCATCACTAGATGTTACATTTGTATACATCACAAGAGGAACAACCATGAAGTTGTCCAAGACATGTGTTGGCCACTATTCATCCTTTTATCATATTTACAATTCTCTAATTATTCATGGGCGGCACAGTGGTGTAGTGGATAGCACTTTTGCCTAGCAGCAAAAGGGTCGCTGGTTCGAATCCCAACCACGACACTACCTGCCTGGAGTTTGCATGTTCTCCCTGTGCCTGCGTGGGTTTCCTCCAGGTACTCCGGTTTCCTCCCACACTCCAAAGACCTGCTGGTAGGTTAATTAGATCCTGTCTAAATTGGCCCTAGTATGTATATGTATGAATGTGAGTTAGGGACCTTAGATTGTAAGCTCCTTGAGGGCAGGAACTGATGTAAATATACAATGTAGATGTAAAGCGCTGCGTAAATTGACGGTGCTATATAAGTACCTGAAATAATAATAAATAATAATTCAAGATCTACAGCACAACACCTTACATGTGTTCCAAGAGTGAGTAATCTTATCTGTCTACAGCAGGGATCTCCAAACTACGGCCCTCCAGCTGTTGCAGAACTACACGTCCCACAAGGCATTGTAAAACTCTGACATTTACAGACATAACTAGGCATGATGGGAATTGTAGTTCCTGAACAACTGGAGGGCCATAGTTTGGAGACCCCTGGTCTACAGAATACCCTATTACTTGTGACCTGCAAAGGTTGGGGTATGGATCTCCTGTTTTTTCTATGTTCTAAAAGATTTTTCGGCGTTTTGCCAATAAAGGTCAAGAAAATAGGAGGAGGAAAAGTCTCCTAAAAGGCTTTGCGATGGGTGAAATAAAATAGAGAAGTGTTTTGAATGGAGCTCAAAGAGAGCCCAGTCATCCATGATCGCATGAGGATTCGTTTTGAATTGGTTGACATAATGGTGTCAGTGTAAAGAGAAGACCGAATGGTTATATGTGGAGTGTTTATCTCTGATCATAGTAGTGGGAAACATGCCACTCAAAATTCAGTCCGTTCGGCCTCCTGGAATGCAATCCATGCATACAAAGACACCAAAACAAATAAGTTCAGAAATGAAGTTCTGTGTAATAAAATTGAAGGACACAGGGAAAAAGTATTGAACCCCCTAACTGAAATTTATTTAATACAGCTTCAAGACGCCGGCTCCTGTATGGAGAAACGAGTCGCATGCGTTGCTCAGGTGTGATTTTGGCCGATTCTTCCACACAAAGTCTTCACATCTTGAAGGTTCCGTGGGTCTCTTCTATGGACTCCGATCTTTAGTTCTTTCCATAGATTTTCTATTGGATTTAAGTCAGGTGATTGGCTGGGCCATTCCAGCAGCTTTATTTCCTTTCTATGAAACCAATTTCCTTGGCTTTGTGTTTGGGATCATTGCCTGGCTGAGATGTCCTCCCTCGTTTCATCTTCATCATCCTGGTAGAGGGCAGCAGATTTTTATCAAGAATGTCTTGGTCCATTTTCCACTCACCCTTCCTTCAATGATATGAAGTTTGCCAGTACCGTATGCTGGAAAACAGCCCCATCCCCACCATGATGTCCCCACCTCCAAACCTCATTGTTGGTATGGGGGGGGGGGAGTTGGGGTGATGTGCAGTGCCGTGTGACCTCCAAACATGGGGTGTATTATGGCGTCCAAAGACTTCAATTTTGGTCTCAATTTCACAGGCTTGTCTAAATGTTGTGCAGCAAACTTTAAATGAGCTTCACCATGCTTTCTCTTCAGCAATGGAGTGTTGGGTGGTGAGGGTGCATACAGGCCATGGAGGGTGAGTGCATTACGTATTGTGTACCCGCTAATTCCAGGTCTTTCTGAAGCTCTCCACAAGTTGTCTCTGGCCCTTGGACAACTCTTCTGATAATTCTTTTCACTCATCTGTCAGAAATCTTGGAGGAGCACCTGGTTGTGGCCGGTTTATGGTGAAATGATGTTCTTTCCACTTCTTGATTATGGCCCCAACAGTGCTCACTGGAGCATTCAGAAGTTTAAAAATCCTTCTGTAATCAATGCCATCAGTATGTTTTGTAACAATAAGGTTGTGAAGGTCTTGAGAGAGCTCTTTGCTTTTACCCATCATGAGATGTTTCTTGTGTGACATCTTGGTAATGAGACACCTTTTTATAGGCCATCGGTTGAGGCTGAACCAGCTGATATTAATTAGCACTGACAAGGGGCAGGATTGCTTTCTAATTACTGATACATTTCAGCTGGGGTTTTGGCTTTCCATGTCTTTTTGCACCTCCCTTTCTTCATGTGTTCAATACTTTTTCCCTGTGCCATTCCATTTTATTACACAGAACTTCATTCTGAACTTATTTGTTTTGGTGTCTTTTGGATTGTTCCCGACATGTGGTGAAAATTTCATGCCAATAGCACCTTTAGAAATACATTTACCTTGAAAAATGGTGACGTGTTCAATATTTATTTTACCTGCTGTATATACTGTATTTCTGTAATTACAATATATTATTGTGTGATTATTTGTTGTTATCATCTTTGTACAACCAGGGTATTGCTTGCTTGATGCACGGGTGTGTATCCTGAGGAAGTGAGACCATAGTGAAATGCGTTGATCCACCAAGCTAATTAGGAATGATAAACATGCACTTGTTGCAGAAAACTAGGCATGGCAACTGTATTGCTTGTGATTGTAATCCTATAAAATTGTGGATTTTTAACAAATGGTGATATGTTCCTTTTGTGGCACACCGATTTATCGGAGTTTGGAGAAGGGATATTACGTTTTGCCTGGAGATGGGCATTACCTCACAACTGTGGAAATAAGTTGTGGGATACAATAATAGTTACTCGCTCTAGTTGGCGTATCGTGTTTAGCTTGTAGCCAAACATGATCTAAGCACAGAATGTCAACTATTTTTATGGTTTTAATGAATTCCATGATTATTCCTGCAGGATCTGGATCTGGATCTTAGTGTCGGCTCTATGGCCTGGCGCCAAGGAAGAGCTTTCAACTTTTTTTTTTTTAGAAATATTTCAGAGCTACAGTAGAGGTGGAGCCTTGTTGCTGGTGCTGGAGAAGAGCTGACATTAGAATGGAGCTATGCTACACACTTTATACAGGACTTTTTGTCCAGCGGGAACGCAGGGGAACGCAGTTCCGGCACCGGTAGCATTGAATGTATGTAATGGCAAGGGGTGCTGGGATATGCTGGAGGATCTATTAATTCTAGCTGCTGGGGGATCTATTGTTGTTGAAAGGGGTCTATAGTTGGGAGGTTCTGTTGTTGCTGGTGGAGGGATCTATTGTTGCTCGGGAGGGGGGGTTCTATTGTTGCTGGCTGCTAAAGGGTGTTTTAATGATGGCTGCTAGCAGATATATTTTTGCTGGAGGGGTCTATTGTTGCTGAAGTGGATCTATTGCTTTGGTGGGGCATCTATTGTTGCTGGGGGATCTATTGTTGGTGATGGGGTCTGTTATTGCTGGGGGATCTGTTTTACTGGTTTTCTTGTTATAATTATCAAATTCCATACAAAAAAAAAAAAAAGATACTTGGTTGGTTCTCAGCTCGCCATGAAGTTCACTGTCCTTTATTCTAGACTTGGCAGGTTTCAAGAATATTTTCTAAACATTTCTTGAAGGTGAAAGTTTCAAGGAGCAATATGCTGTCTAACTCTTTAATGGGAATTCTTTACTCCATGTAGTACCCGCTAGTGTGCTACTAGGGTAAGTTTAGGCAAATGTATGTTTTGGTTCATAGTTAACTTGTGAGTCTTAATTGGGTCATGGGTTACTGCAGGTCAGGCTGGGTGACTCATACATGCAGCTCTTTGGTGCCTCCCCCTGGTTCTGGAAGTTTGGAGAAATTTCTAGAAGCTGGAGGACAGACGCCAGGAGGGATCCCCAGGATTGAACACCTTTGGGATGAATTAGAGCGGAGACTGCGAGCCAGGCCTTCTCATCCACCATCAGTGCCTGACCTCACAAATGCTCTTCTGGAAGAATGGTCAAACATTCCCATAGACACTCCTAAACCTTGTGGACAGCCTTCCCAGAAGAGTTGAAGCTGTTATAGCTGCAAAGGGTGGGCCAACTCAATATTGAACACTGCGGGCTAAGACTGGGACGCCATTAAAGTTCACTTCGGGGGGTGGGGCGCTGGCCACCGCGAACCCCTATCTGGTGACTGTATACACTATCTGGGACCGTATATACCTCTATCTAATGACTGTATACACTATTTGGGACCGTATATACCCCTATATGGTGACTGTATACACTATCTGGGACCCTGTATGTGCAATACTCTGCATGTAGCTTCCTATGACATGTCCTATGTGCAATACTCTGCATGTAGCTTCCTATGACATGTAATATGTGTAATATTCTGCATGGAGCTTCCTATGACATGTCCTATGTGCAATACTCTGCATGTAGCTTCCTATGACATGTACTATGTGCAATATTCTGCATGGAGCTTCCTATGTCATTTACTATGTGCAATATTCTGCATGGAGCTTCCTAAGATATGTCCTATGTGCAACATTCTGCATTGAGCTTCCGAAGACATGTCCTATGTGCAATCTTCTGCATGGAGCTTGCTAAGACATGTACTATGTGCAATATTCTGCATGGGGCTGCCTATGACATGTACTATGTGCAATATTCTGCATGGAGCTTCCTATGGGATTTACTATGTGCAATATTCTGCATGGAGCTTCCTATGACATGTGCTATGTGCAATATTCTGCATAGAGCTTCCTATGACATGTAATATGTGCAATACTCTGCATGGAGCATGAACCACCGCAAACCCCTACCTGGTGACTGTATACACTATCTGGGACCGTATATATACCCCTATCTAGGGACTGTATGCACTATCTGGGACCCTGTATACCCCATCTGGTGACTGTAAACCCCCTATCTGGGACCCTGTATACCCTATCTGGGACCCTGTATACACTATCTGGGACCCTGTATACCCCTATCTGGTGACTGTATACCCCTATCTGGGACCCTGTATACCCCTATCTGGGGCCCTGTATACCCTATCTGGGACCCTGTATACACTATCTGGGACCCTGTAGACTCCTATCTGGTGACTGTATACACTATCTGTGACCCTGTATACCCTATCTGGTGACTGTATACACTATCTGGGATCCTGTATACCCCTATCTGGTCACTGTATACCCCTATCTGGGACCCTGTATACCCTATCTGGGACCCTGTATACACTATCTGGGACCCTGTATACCCCTATCTGGTGACTGTATACCCCTATCTGGGACCCTGTATACCCCTATCTGGGGCCCTGTATACCCTATCTGGGACCCTGTATACACTATCTGGGACCCTGTAGACTCCTATCTGGTGACTGTATACACTATCTGGGACCGTATATACCCCTATCTGGGGACTGTATTCACTATCTGGGACCCTGTATACCCCTATCTGGCGACAGTATACCCCTATCTGGGACCCTGTATACCCCTATCTGGGACCCTGTATACCCCTATCTGGTGACAGTATACCCCTATCTGGGACCCTGTATACCCCTATCTGGGACCCTGTATACCCCTATCTGGGACCCTGTATACCCCTATCTGGTGACTGTATACACTATCTGGGACCCTGTATACCCCTATCTGGTGACTGTATACACTATCTGGGACACTGCATACACTATCTGGGACCCTGTATACCCCTATCTGGTGGTTCTATACACTATCTGGGACCCTGTATACCCCTATCTGGTGACTGCATATCCCTGTCTGGTGACTGCATACACTATCTGGGACCCTGTATACCCTATCTGGGGCTCTGTATGCCCTATCTGGGACTCTGTATACCCCCTCTGGGGCTCTGTATACCCTATCTAGTGACTGTATACCCTATCTGGGACCCTGTATACCCTGTCTGGGGCTCTGTATACCCTAGCTGGTGACTGTGTACCCTATCAGGGACTCTGTATATCCGATCTGGGGCTCTGTATACTCCTATTTGGGGCTCTGTATACCCTATCTGGGACTCTGTATACCCTATCTGGGGCTCTGTATACCCTATCTGGGACTCTGTATGCCCTATCTGGGACCCTGTATACCCTATCTGGGGCTCTGTATACCCTATCTGGGACTCTGTATATCCTATCTGGGGCTCTGTATACTGCTATATGGTGACTCTGTATACTGCTATCTGGGACTCTGTATACTGCTATATAGTGATTCTGTATACTGCTATATGGTGACTCTGTATACTCCTAACTGGTGATGCTGTATACCCTATCTGGTGATGCTGGGCTGTATACTCCTGACACAAGGTGTGGAAACTATAAGGGGTGGGGCTTATGAGAAGTGGGAGGGGTCAAAAAGAAATGGGGTTACCCGTGATACATTTCTAAAGAAGTGGTTTTACTGGCATGAATTTACATTCTCTGCAGAGTACAAATCCATCCTGGAGCATTCAACGATCGGGTCCCTCTTGGAGGAGGGGGTGGGGCATTAGAGCGAGGAGGTGTACCCCTTCCCTTGCCCTTCCTTAACCCTCTGACCTATTCTCCCGCCTTCTTTTCCCTCCTCCCCCTTGTTTTTGTTTTGTCTTTCCCTTCCTGACTATTTTCAGAACTCGATGATTTTGTCCAGCTGCTTTTCACACTTACTGAGGTGGTTTTTGGGTCAGTTCACACCACATGCAGTCCCGTGCTTTTTTTCTGTCAGTGTGGGGCGAGGAGAGCCGATCACCGGCACTTCTGCATTTACATGTGACCGGCTGTGATTGGACACAGCTGATCACATGTTTAAAGAGCCGCGTGATCAGCTCTTTACAGAGGTCGCACTGTGTTCTAGTAACAAGGCGCGGCCACGATCGTCACGCGCCCGCGTCATATGACGCCCACCCAGAACGAGAGCTGCACCGTCCCTCCATCATTTGACGGTGGGCGGACGGGAAGTGGTTAATTTCTCTCTTTATAAATAAGAAGAATCCTCAATTCACTCAATTTCACCTAATGAAATCTAATAAGCTCTCTATTGGATAAGGTGGAGTGGCGGGGCGGTGACATCACGCTCTCCGCCTCGTCCAATCAGAGAGTGCTTTGCACTAATGTAACATTTTTTCTGAATGGCACCTGTGTTGATCAGTTGAGCTCCTGTGTTCAGAATGCATCAGGCCAGCCGCTCAGCACGAAATCCGGAAGCAAGTGGAGATCACTGAAGAAGCGGTGTCAACTTCAGTGGTCTCCAGCATCCAGGGGCATCGGCCAGGTATGGTATATACATTGAAACAAGAGAGGGTAGGGTTCCTATTGGGATTATAGCAATGCCAACAGACAGTAAGGTCAACATTTAGGTAAATTAAAACATGATTTTTATTATAAAAATCCTATATGTTGAGTAACATAAAAGAACAGTCCAAATACTTCTACACTGGGTGGTTTACACTTTTGGTTACAAGGTTTCATATTCTCCCAACATGTTTCACCATAGGATTGGCTTCCTCAGGGGATTTCAGAACCACCGGAATAACATAAAACAAGGAACCCAAAGGGGGCCCAATCGCGAGCACCAACAAAGGCACCACCCAAATAGGAAGAGGACACCATGGGGCCACAGAAGGCACACAAGGTCCAAGTTGGATGTAGATTTATTAAGAATACACAAGAGGGCACCTGCGAGTCAGATTATTAATTCCAATAGTATAGAAATAATGGATATCACTTTTACTTACCAAGACAGAGAAAAAGCTGCCCTCAATCTCCAGCTCCAACTTGGACCTTGTATGCCTTCTGTTGCCGTATTGTGTCCTCTTCCTATTTGGGTGGTGCTTTCGTTGGTGCTTGCGACTGGACCCCCTTTGGGTTCCTTGTTTTATGCAAGTCTGGTGGTTCTGAAATCCCCTGAGGAATGGCGAAACATGTTGGGAGCAGGGGCGGCCTGTCCATTAAAGACGCATGAGCACCGCCCTTCTGTCCTCGCCACCTCCCTATATGCTATGGATAGATTCATGCATAGCATGAATCTATCCATGGCCACCCGTGACCACCCGCTATTCATGCCGGCCCCTTTCAGGATGCCGGCAGCATGAATTACCGCACCGGCGGATTTCTTTGAAGCATTACATTAGAGCCTTAGGCTCTAATAGGCTCCAACATAGAGTGGCTTGTGGTGCAGAATGTGGCACCACGAGCCCTTTGAAAGACAAATGAAAATTTGCCTTTCTAACACTGAACCACCTCTCCGCCAAGCAGGAAGCGCGGGTATGTTACTGTTTTGGCGGAGAAGACAGGCGATCCTATTGGGCGCCTTTCTCGGAGGTGGAGGGGGATGCACAGCCGAAGCCAAGCCACTTCCTGCTCGCCTGCTGCCCGCTCCTAGATGGTGTAAGTGCAAGACTTTGATGTCCCGACCGCCCTGGTGATGCTACATACTCCACTGGTGATACTATATACCCCTCTAGTGATGCTGTATATACACCTCTGGTAATGCTGTATATACACCTCTGGTGATGCTGTATATACCCCTCTGGTGATGCTGTATATACCCCTCTGGTGATGCTATATACTCCACTGGTGATGCTATATACTCCTCTGGAGGTGCTGTATATACACCTCTGGTAATGCTGTATATACTCCTCTGGTGATGCTGTATATTCTCCTCTGGTGATGCTGTATATACCCCTCTGGTGATGCTATATACTCCACCGGTGATGCTATATACTCCACTGGTGATGCTATATACTCCTCTGGAGGTGCTGTATATACTCCACTGGTGATGCTGTATATACTCCTCTGGTGATGCTATATACTCCTTTGGTGATGCTGTATATTCTCCTCTGGTGATGCTTTATATACTCCTCTGGTGATACTATGTACCCCCCCGGTTATACTATATACCCCTCTAGTGATGCTGTATATACTCCTCTGGTGATACTATATACCCCTCTGGTGATGCTATATACGCCTCTGTGATGCTATATACCCCTCTGGTGATGCTGAATATACCCCTCTGGTGATACTGTATATATTCCCCTGGTGATGCTGTATTTACCCCTATCTTGTGATGCTGTATATACTCCTATCTGGAGAAGCTGTATACCCTATCTAGTGATGCTGGGCTGTATACTCCTGGCACAATGGGTGGAATCTATAAGGGGTGGGGCTTATGAGAAGTGGGAGGGGTCAAAAAGGAAGAGCAGGGTCTGCCCCCCCCCCCAATCCTAATATTTTACCAGCCGCCACTGGTTGGAAGAATATGAAGCCTTGTAACCACCAGCAAAAAATGTAAACCACCAAATGGAGATGTATTTGGACTGTTCCTATATGTTCATCAACATATAGGATTTTAATTATGTCAATAATAATGATCATGTTTTAATTTACCTGATTGTTGGCCTTACTGTCTGTTGGCACCCGCTATAATCCCAATGGGAACCCTATCCTCTCTTGTTTCAATATCCATGGGTTGAGGTGCAATACGTAGCAGTGTCTAGTTGGGCCAAGCTTTATGGTATATACATAGTAATATGGGTCCAAGCTGCAACGCTGTAACTACGCGAAAACATCCATACCTGGAATTCTCCTTTAAAATAGCACAACAGATCCGGGATATCTATAGGTCATCACCATTGGGAGACAAAAAAAAATGTGCTTGTGCTTTTAAGCGCGCACGCCTCCGTGACGTCAATGCTTCAAGGCCAGATTGTACTGAGCTCCGGCCCCAACCAACTGTATGGAGGGATGAGTCCTGGGCCGAGGTTCCCGGAACTGCAAGGAAAGTTCACCACAGGGCACAACGGTAGAATAAAATACACAGGCGGCCTCTCTTACATCACCCCGCTCCCCCACTGTCACACTCAAAGGTTATCTGAGATAACGAGTCTGCACAAACATGCACAAATGCCGCAAAGGTTCTAAAACTCGCCCGCGCGGTATGACGGGCTGCGTACGTAAAGACGCCTTGGTACCCAAGCCAATAACAAGAGGGGGTTGCCATCATCTAGATCAGGGGTAGGCAACCAGTAGCCCTCCAGCTGTTGTGGAACTACATTTCCCATGAGGCATTGCAAGGCTGGCAGTTACAATTACTCTCAGAGGCATGATGGGACTTGTAGTTCTGCAACAGCTGGAGGGCCCCAGGTTGCCTACCTCTGATCTAGATTCTAGAGCTCAAGCCCATGCTGAGTAAATAAACATGTCAGCCGTGCAAAACATCAGTAAAGAAAAGGGACCATGTACACCAGGGATAGGCAATTAGCGGACCTCCAGATGTTGCAGAACTACAAGTCCCATGAGGCATAGCAAGACTCTGACAGCCACAAGCATGACACCCAGAGGCAGAGGCATGATGGGACTTGTAGCTTTGCAACAGCCGGAGGTCCGCTAATTGCCTGATGTAGAGGGTTTTATTGCTTTATTTTGACCCAGTCCAATAAATAACATTTATTTATAGCATTTTTTTTTAGTGTGCTCACTTTTTGGCAGGCAGGTGGCATGTTAGGTTCCTTTTCTTACCTATTGTTGAGAAAACCCTGGTTACAAATCTCAACAGCTTAAGCTGAAAAAGTATATCTCCGGGCATGACCAAAATTTACCCCCCATACCCATCTCTAGAACCTAAAAAATGATTCTCAACTTGTGATCTGTACTCAAATCATACAAATAATATATATGATACAAAAATATATACACTATATTAACAAAAGTATTGGGACGCCTGCCTTTACACGCACATGAACTTTACTGGCATCCCAGTCTCAGTCCGTAGGGTTCAATATTGAGTTGGCCCTCCCTTTGCAGCTATAACAGCTTCACCTCTTCTGGGAAGGCCGTCCACAAGGTTTAGGAGTGTCTATGGGAATGTTTGACCATTCTTCCAGAAGAGCATTTGTGAGGTCAGGCATTGATGTTGGAGGAGAAGGCCTGGTTTGCAGTATCCACTCTAATTCATCCCAAAGGTGTGCTCTCGGGTTGAGGTCAGGACAGTCAATTTCCTTCACCTCAAACTCGCTCATCCATGTCTTTATAAACTTTGCTTTGTACAAAGGTCCAAATCATTTGGTGGAGGGGGGATTTTGGTGTGGGGTTGTTTTTCAGGGGTCGGGCTTGGCCCCTTAGTTCCAGTGAAGGGAACTCTTAAGGGGTCAGCATTCCAAGACATTTTGGACAATTTCATGCTCCCAACTTTGTGGGAAAATTTTGGAGATGACCCCTTCCTGTTCCAACATGACTGAGCGCCACTGCACAAAGCAAGGTCCATAAAGACATGGATGAGCGAGTTTGGGATGGAGGAACCTGACTGGTCCTGACCCCAACCCAATAGAACACCTTTGGGATGAATTAGAGTGAAGACTGTGAGCCAGGCCTTCTCATCCAACATCAGTGCCTGACCTCACAAATGCACTTCTGGAAGAATGGTCAAACATTCCCATAGACACTCCTAAACCTTGTGGACAGTCTTCCCAGAAGAGTTGTACCATGTGATCACTGTGACCAATCACAGAGTTCAACACAATAGTACCCAATGAATGGCATGAATGGAAGCCATCCATTTTGTACAATTGTCATGTGATCTGCTGTGATTGGTCACAGTGATCACATGGTACTGGCAGCCGGCTGTTACCCTGATCTATCATCTGCTGTGTCCTCTGGACACAGCAGGTGACAGATCGTGCCACAGTGCAGGGTAGGTTGTGGGTAGGATGCCATATGCTGTCCACCCAAAATGAGAAAGCTCCTTCCCAGCCGTCATTTGTCTACAGGCCGGGTTGAAACTGGTTAAGAACAACCATACAACATTACACTCACTTGATAAAATAGATGAGAACAGGTATACTCCTGTAAGCCTATAGACCTGTGTGCTCCAGAGACATCACCAGAAACTGGAACAGGAAACTCCACCCAACGTGTTTCGCTCCTGCTCTGGGCACCCTCAGGAACAGATCATTAAGTCCCATGTACAAATCGGAGTGGAAATCAAGAGCGTGACCTGAAAACAGGAACAAGCAGCACCGAGGACCAAAGGAGAGCCTGGGAGGGATATTATAATGCCTGGTTGACTGTGTTTGCTGGCAGCAGAGAGTCAAATTGCGGGAGCAATTAAAGAGTAACTCCACTTTTGTTGAGAAAAATTTTTAACAAACTTTGTTGCAGATTTAAAACCTTTTGTTATTCTGAAGAAAAGCTATTTGTTTCTGTGTCCATGTGCAATTTGAATCTGAAAGGGAGTGTTTTTATAATTGTCAATCAGCTGCTGCACCTGCAGGGTTCTAGTGAGGAAAATTGCAGGGTCTGCATCCCTTTAGACGTGAATTCCCTTTGGGCATAGCTCACCAAAAATCACATTTTTGTTGCAGGGGAGCCTGAAATCTGACTTGTATCTTAGTGCAGACTTCTGGGGAAATCAGTGCGCCAATCACACAAGCAGGAAATTACATTTCTGAGGGGCGTTCCTTATACCATCTGTGTACAGAGCGCCTCCAGGTGGCCATATTGCATTTTACAGAAACTTACACTGCTGCAGATTGAAAAGGAAAGGGAATTTTTAATAACATTCAATTACAATATGACTTGTGTCGCAATTGTATACAGTATATTATTTTTTTCCCCACAAAGGTGGAGTTACCCTTTAAGGAGGGTACAAAGCACATGGAGGTGTAACATGGATACAGTGGAATAATATATAGCTGCACATCTTTGGCAGACATTTATGCACTGAGTACTTTATTTATATGCAGTTTATTTATGTAATATAGGTATTATTTGCACAATTTGAGTACAGGTAGTGCTGTGAGAATAAGTTTTGATATATGGTAAGGGGGCTTTTGAACAGCTCCTGTCTGAGAGATGTAATTGGTGGCAGTCAATATGGCTTAATCTGGGTGAATAATGATCTAACTATAGCACCGCATCCCTTATTGTTGAACAAAAATGGAAAAGGAACTATTGGGACTTTTCAGGTGCAACATACAGAATAACAAACCTTCATAAAAAATTCATTATTTATTAGAAAACAAAGTTAAAATTGTGTGTCCATATACAGTCATGACCCGTTTCTTGTAGTCCTTGATTTCATAGCAGTATTGTGATAAATCCCAACGCGTTTCGCCTGCTGGGCTTCTTCAGGGTTACAT
>BLSH010529783.1:102023-114699 GCA_018402905.1 Glandirana rugosa
TTTTCTACTGCCCCCCCCCCCCCCAAGTCTAAAGGACAGTAGACTGGCCCTTCGTTTGGAAAGTTTGGGGAACCCTGTTCTAAAGTATTTCGCAGACAACGTTTAATTTCTGCTTGTTGGCCCTGAGAAACTGTAGACAAAGCAGAGTGAAAAAAACAAATGCTACACATATGGGTTGATTTATTAAAGTGGAATTTCACTCATAACAACTTGATAATAATGTTCTTTAGCAAGGAGCGTCCATTCCACATTAATGATTGTGCTACCAAAATTAGTGTGTGCTGTAAATTGCCTCCAGCATTGCTCCTGATTCTGTTTGCTGGAGGCGGCCATTTTGCCAAAGCCCAGAGCCCCTGAGCAGCAGTAAATTTTTAGGCTGCCTCCTAGGATCGCTACCTAGGACCACCAGGGAATGTCCACCCAGGGACCACCAGGGAGACAACTAGGGAGCCGATCCTAGACCACCAGGGAGCCCACCAGGTAAGGGGCACAATGCCCAACATGGTGCCAAACATGGACCACCAGGGAATGACAACCTGACAGTGCAATCTGTCATTGCCACCCACCAGTGAGCGTGCCAGATGCGAGCTCCAGGGGGCATGGTTCTCGGAGGATCACCATGGATGCCCTCCCAGAGCGAGAGAGCCGCACTGTAACCGTCATTCGGCTGTAGTGCGGGTCAGAAATGGTTAAGCACTCTAAAATCCCTAAGACCCCTTCCACACTGGGGCGCTTTACAGGCGACAATTAGCTAAAAATAGAGCCTCTCCATTAAACTCAGAGTGTCCTTTCACACTGGGGCGGTGCGCTTGCAGGAGAGGAAACAATCTCCTGCAAGCAGCATCTTAGGGGCGGTGTGGGAGCGGTGTATACAGCGCTTCTCCACCGCCGCAGGCATTGGAATGAATGGGCAGCGCTTTCAAAGCGGCTGTACACCGCTCCGGAAGCACCAAGCAACGGCACTTTTAACCCCTTTTTAGGGGTTAAAAGTGCCCCGCTGCCGCCCGAATAGCAGCGGCAAAACGCAGCTAAACTAGCGGTGTTTCATTGCTGCCCCTCAGGCAGCCCCAGCGTGAAAGGGGTCTAATTGTTGGTTGAAAATGGGTGCCGGTAATAGCGGCATGCAGACCTTTATTTCCAAATATAAAGTGATGTAATCTTTCCCTCACAGGAAAGATCTCTGTCACTATTTGCCAGGACCTGGGCATGTTATTGGGCAGCTGACTCCCCACTCTAATCTTCCCTCTCTTCCGCTGTACCTACTAAATGAGAAGGCAGAACACCCTGCAGAGTGGCGAGCTCAATGTAGTAGGAGAATGGCATGCCTCGGGTAGGAAAACCTGAGCCCTGAGCCGTGCAGCCTGCAGAGACCAAGCCAAGAGGTCATAGGGATTACCTGGTCCTGCGCCATCCCTGGGAAACCTCTTTATAAGGCCACAAGATAGATACCTATGCATGCCCTAGCTTTAACCACTTGCTTACTGGGCACTTAAACCCCCTCCTGCCCAGGCCAATTTTCAGTGCTCTCACTCTTTGAATGACAATTGCGCGGTCATGCAGCACTGTACCCAAAGGAATATTTTTTTCTAATTTTTTTCCACACAAATAGAGCTTTATTTTGGCGGTATTTAATCACTGCTGGATTTTTTATATTTTTTGCTAAAATTTTGAAAAAATACAAAAAACAAAAAAAAAAAAAAAAAAAACTTTCATAGTTTGCTATAACATTTTTTTTATAACATAATTTTTCTCCTTCATTGATAGGCACGGATGAGGCTGCACTGATGGGCACTGGCAGGCTACACTGATAGGCACCGATAAGGTGGCACGGACGGGTGGCACTGGTGAGCATTGATAGGTGGCACAAATGTGCACCTGTAGGTGGCACTGCATAGCAGCAGTGCCTCTCTGTGTGAGGGACCGATGTCCCTATGTCTGAAACCGGTGTTCGACTTTTTTTCCCCCTCGCGCTATCAGCATGAGGGGGAAGAAAAAGCCGAATACCGATCTTTTGTTGAAAGCTGATCACATGGTAAGGGGCCAGGACCAGCCCCTTACGCCATCTGTGATCAGCTAAGTCTCATTGACTCGGTGAACACAGAGCGTGCAGGGGGTGCGCAGGCAGCTCGTACATGGGAGGACGCCTATTGACTGTAGCCGCCATTCAGCTATAGCGCGGGCATGAAGTGGTTAACTTACAGATTCACAGTGTTTGGGTTAAAAAAAACTTTTTTAAAAACGGTTTTACCAGCTGTGCGAAGTGGTAATCTTTCAGGTCGGTTAAAATTGTCCTCAAGCAATGAAAGCACTTACAGCGGGTAAAATAAGTATTGATTCCGTCACCAATTTTCTAGGTAATTATATTTCTAAAGGTGCTATTGACATGAAATTTTCACCACGTCAGTAACAACCCATGCAATCCATACATACAAAGACACCAAAACAAATACGTTCAGAAATGAAGTTCTGTGTAACAAAATGGAATGGTGCAGGGAGAAAAGTATTGTACACATAAGGAAAGGGAGGTGCAAAAAGGCATGGAAAGCCAAGACACCAACTGAAATCTATGAGTAATTAGAAAGCAATCCTGCCCCTTGTCGGTGCAAATTAATATAAGTTGGTTCAGTCTCACCTGATGGCCTATGAAAAGGTGTCTCATTACCAAGGTGTTACACAAGAAACATCTTATGATGGGTAAAAGCAAAGAGCTCTCAGGACCTTTGCAACCGTATTGTTGTAAAACATACTGATGGCATCGGTAACTTCTGAATGTTCCAGTGAGCACTGTTAGGGCCAAAATCCGGAAGTGAAAAGAACATCATTTCACCATAAACCGGCCACAACCAGGTGCTCCTCCCAAGATTTCTGAGGAGTGAAAAGAATTATCAGAAGAGTTGTCCAAGAGCCAAGGACCGCTTGTGGAGAGCTTCTGAAAAACCTGGAATTAGTAGGTACCCAATAGGTAATGCACTCCCCTGCCATGGCCTGTATGCACCCTCACCACTCAACACTCCGTTGCTGAAGATAAAGCATGGTGAAGCTCGTTTAAAGTTTGCTGCACAACATTTAGACAAGCCTGTGAAATATTGGGAGAATATAGTCTGGTCAGATGAGACCAAAATTGAACTCTTTGGAGGCCATAATACACCCCATGTTTGGAGGTCACATGGCACTGCACATCACCCCAAAAACACCCCCTTACCAAGTGAGGTTTGGAGGTGGGGAAACCATAGTGGGGACGGGGCTGTTTTTCAGCATACGGTACTGGCGAACTTCATATCATTGAAGGAAGGATGAATGGAAAAATGTACCAAGACATTCTTGATAAAAATTTGCCTCCATCTACCAGGATGATGAAGATGAAACGAGGGAGGACATCTCAGCCAGGCAATGATTCCAAACACAAAGCCAAGGAAACTCTCCATTGGTTTCAAAGAAAGAAAATAAAGCTGCTAGAATGGCCCAGCCAATCACCTGACTTGAATCCAACAGAAAATCTATGGAAAGAACTAAAGATCGGAGTTCATAGAAGGGGCCCACAGAACCTTCAAGATTTCAAGACTGTGTGGAAGAATGGGCCAAAATCACACCTGAGCAACGCATGCGACTCGTTTCTCCATACAGGAGCCGGCGTCTTGAAGCGGTTATTACCAACAAACTGTTTTGTACCAAGTATTAAAGTGGAGGTCCGCTGCCGCTTTAAAAGTACAGTAGCTGCTGACTTAACATTAGGACACTTACCTGCCCCTGGAGTACAGCGATGTCGGCACCGCCACCAATCTTCGGAATGGCTGGTCGGGTGCTGCCGCGGCCATTGCGGGTGAGGGAACCTGGCAGTGTAGCCTTTGCGGCTTCAGGGCCAGGCCCCTACTGCGATGCACTCTCACTGGCCAGGCGGTGGAGGAGGAGGGGGACCGGGCTGTTGACATAATCCACCGCGGCCCGAGCTCCCAGAAGTGGGGACAGGATACCTGTCAAAGACAGGTGTCCTTTCCCCCCTCTCCCACGAAAAGTACCAAATGTGACACCTGAGGGGGAATCCGATGAGCGGAAGTTCCACTTTTGGGTGGGACTCCGCTTTAACTTCCTGCCGACTGCCCCATGTACATTTACTGCGGCCTGGCGGCTACCCTGCACGCAAAAGCACATACAGTTACGTGATTTTGGACGTCTGGGTCTGCGACACGCATATGTGGCGCCAGCGACCCGCTGTGATTGGACACAGAGGGAGCCAATTAGAGGTTGCGGTGGACCCGTTGTCAGCCAGAACCATCGGATCGTTCCCCACAGAGGCAGAACGGTGGTTTACAAATGTAAACAGGGCAGATCGCCATTCTGTTAGTTGGGAAGACAGAGATCCTGTGTTTCTGCTAAGCAGGAACATGGATCTCTGTCTTCCCACAGTTAAAGCAGCTCCCCCCACAGTTAGCAAGCACTCCCTAGGCATACATTTAACCCTTGGATTGCCCACTGTTAACCCCTTCCCTGCCAGTGTCATTAGTCACTGTATTGGTGTCACTGGTCTCCAAATGTGTGACTTTGTGTTCGATTTGTTTGCCGCAATGTCGCAGCCGCTAATCGTCGCCATTGCCAGTAAAATAAATAAATACAAATTCCATAAAAACCATCACCTTGGTTTGTAGACACAATGACTTTTGTGCAAACCAATCAAAATACACTTATTGGGATTTTTTTTCTACCAAAAATATGTAGCAGAATACATATTGGCCTAAATTGATGAAGAAAATAACCAGTTACACTTACCGGTAACGGTGTTTCTGGGAAGTCTTCCAGGACGGCAGACCTGAGAGATGACTGGTCCCACCTGACAGGAAACACAATCAAGACAGAGTTTAAAAGCCCCCGCCCCTCCCATGCTCCTCAGTTTTGTGCAAAAGTATTGACCCACATCAGTGCATGAGAGTTAAACAGAGTTTCATATAACAGATAGTCCTACCACAAGATCGGGTGGTAAGTAGGCCTGCCGTCCTGGAAGACTTCCCAGAAACACCGTTACCGGTAAGTGTAACTGGGTATTTTCTCAAGTCGTCTTCCAGGACCGCACACCTGAGAGAGAAGCAAGAAGCTCAGGCCTCCCTCAGGGCGGGACGACAGCCTGTAGGACTTTGATACCGAAGGCTAGGTCCTGAGGGGACAGAAGTTCAACCCTGTAATGCCTCAGGAAGGTGTTCTGGCTTGCCCACGTTGCTGCTCTGCAGATCTGGTCTAACGATGCTCCGGCCTTTTCTGCCCAGGAAGTCGACAGAGACCTCGTAGAGTGAGCTTTTAGACTGGGGGGAACTGCTTTCCCTGTCTGTTCATATACTATGGTAATGGTTTGTCTAATCCATCTAGCAATGGTTGTTTTAGAGGCCTCTTCTCCCTTCCTTTGACCACTAAAACCTACAAATAGGTGATTTGATTTATGGAATTCTTTCACCCTCTCTAAATAAATCACAAGACACCGTCTGACATCCAACGAGTGAAATGATTTTTCCCTCTCATTCTGGGGTTTTTCACACCTATCCTCAAACAATAAGAAAAAGGGCTCTTTCATTGACAGAGCCTGCAAGTCACTTACCCTCCTGGCCGACGTAATGGCCAGGAGGAAGGCCACTTTTAAAGAAAGAAGCTTTAAAGAAACTTGAGCCAATGGCTCAAAGGGTGCCCTAGTTAGGGCCTTCAATACCAGGGCCAGGTCCCAAGGGGGAAAACCCTTCATTTTCACTGGGGACATCCTTTCCCTGGCTGACAGGAATCTTTTACCAGAGGTTCTAAGGCCAACCACTTATTCAAAAACGCGGACAGAGCCGCGACCTGTACCTTGAGGGTATTGGTTGCTAGCCCTTGATCCACCCCGTCCTGGAGAAAATCCAGAACAGCGGGGATCTCTTGTTGGGGAGTCCCTCTTGCCTGACACCATCGAGAGAACACTCCCCAAACCTTGGCATAGATTTGCCTAGTCACCCGCTTTCTGCTCATTAAGAGAGTTTCAATCACTCTCTCCGAGCAGCCCTTTTGACGCAGGCTTTACCTTTCAAGAGCCACGCCATCAGACTGAAGAAGGCAGGATTTGGGTGAACCACTGGGCCCTGAAGGAGGAGATCCTGCCGATCCGGAAAGTGCTGAGGAGGGCTTACTGACCAATTTTTTAGAGTGGGAAACCACGTCCTCTTGGGTCACCACGGTGCTATCAGAATTAGTCTGCCCCCCTGACTGACTCAGTTTGTGTAGCACTCTCGGGATTAGAGCCAAGGGGGGAAAGGCATAGGTTAGCCTGAAAATCCACTCGTGGGCCAATGCATCTACCCCCTCTGAACCTCTATTGTACAGGGAAAAGAATCTCTTGACTTTCCTGTTGCCTCTTCTGGCAAAGAGGTCCACCTCTGGTATCCCGAAGCTTTGACATACCCTCGAAAACACCTTGGGGTGTAGCTCCCATTCTCCTTGAAGGTTCTGCTGCCTGCTGAGGAAGTCTGCCTCTAGGTTGAACACCCCCCGTATGTGGATGGCTGAAATCGAGGGAATCCTCATCTCTGCCCATTTCAGAATTCTCTGCGTTAGGTTCATCAGGGAACTGGACATGTACCCCCCGAAGGTTCAGGAAGGCCACCGTAGTGGAATTGTCCGAAAGGATTTGGACCTCTTTTCCCCTGATCCTTTCCTCGAAGGCCTTTAAGGCCTCTCTGAAATTGGAGGAAGTGTCCCTCTGACTCTGGTTCCAAACCCCCTGGGCACGCAGTTCCTCTAGATGGGCCCCCCAACCCCAGGTGCTTGCATTGGTCGTGACCTTTACTGGCTGGAGCTGATTGTTGGGGAAATTGCATATTTCATATTCCTCATTAAGGTTGGCTTCACAAATCATATCCTATCCTGGTTACCTTGCATGACTCAACTTATTGGCATTTGAACTGCCTTATATGGTCAAGCTAGCCCCCTCTCCTCAGGAATGCAAAGGTCATATTGTTGCTTACAGAGTGTTGGCTGGGGGGGTGGGCTTTTCCCTTATACAAGTTCTATATTACCACAGCAAAAACCTATATGAGTCAGTCTCACCAAGAACAGCCATGAGGCACGTGTCTGGTCCTGGTCACCTATGCCATGAAAGGGACCCATGGCGAGAAACGAGCACCTTTAGTTAAGTATTCTTGATACTTTCTTTATCTTTATCTGTCATTACTTGTAATAAATGTTATATTTTTAAGTATTTGTGTGATCTCTCTTTGTATCGAACACAACCCCAAAAACGTGACAAGACACTGATTCCGCAGAAGGCCCCGACTTAACCTGTCCGGGTTGAGCCACCACCGAAGCGACTCCTTTACCTTCCTTGGGACCAGCACCCTTTGGTCCAAGGATCCTCTTTTCCCGTCCCAGGAGGAGAGAAGAAATCCCTGGAGAGGTCTGGAGTGAAACTGGGCCCAGGGCACTGCGGGGATGCGGGATGTCATCAGTCCTCGTACCCTCATAATGAACCTGTGAGACAACTCTCTGGGTTCTAGAAGAGACTCTACTGCCCCTACCAAGGTCTCCACCTGTGCTTGGGGCAAAATGAGCTTTTGTGCCACAGAGTCTATCAGGAACCCTAGATACGATACATCTTGGTTTGGGAGGGAACCAGTGAGGACTTCTCCCAACTGATCAGCCATCCCAGGGACTCTTGTGTGGTTACTACCCTGTCCAGGTCCACCATCAACTGTACCTGTGACTGGTTGTAGACCAACAGGTCGTCCAGGTACGGGATCAGCGCAATTCCCTCCCAATGGAGGAAAGATACCACTTCCGCCAGAACCTTGGTAAAGATTTTCGGGCTGGATGCCAAACCAAAGGGCAAGGTGCTGAACTTCCAATGCTGGACACCCTCCTTGGTGCAAACTGCAAACCGCAGCAGACTCTGGTGTTCCGTACAAATGGGGACATGAAGGTACGCGTCCCTCAGGTCTATTGTGACCATGAAGACATCCTTTAACAGAAGCTTTTTGACGCTGTAAATATTCTCCATACGGAACTTCTTGTACCGTATGAACTTGTTCAGACTTCTCAGGTTTATGATAAGGCGAAACTTCCCTGAAGGCTTGGGGACTACAAAAATGTGAGAGTAGAACCCCTTCCCGAGCTCTACCATTGGCACCGGCACAATAACTCTCTGCTCGGCCAACAGATTGATATTTTCCAAGAGGCCCACTGCCTTCTGTCTGTCCCTGGGCAGATGGGTAAGGAGAAAATTGTGAGGGGGTAAGGAAGACAGCTGTAACCTGTACCCCTCTCTTATTATCTGTAATATGTAGGGGCTCTGCATAATCTTCTCCCACTGGATGGAGAATTGGGAGAGCCTCCCCCTACGCTGGCACTGGCGGCACTTGGAGTCCTCCTCGGCCGACTTTTGGCCGGAAAAAAGGAGACCCCCTTTTGGTTTTCCTTTGCCAAACCCCCATTTTTTATTTTCCTTTTTGCTCTTAAACCGATTGGACTCTTGGGGCCCTTAGTCCTCTTAGGCTTCACCGGGAATTTTTTCCCCTTTTCTCTAGATCTGGCCAGGGCCTGATCCAAACCTGTGCCAAATAGTAATGACCCTTCAAATGGGAGACCCCACAATCGTGACTTTGATGTATGGTCCCCGTCCCAGGTCTTCAACCATAAGGCTCTTCTAGCCAAATTTAGCAGGGCTGCAGATTTTGCTGTTGTATGTACAGTTTCAACAGCAGCGTCTGCTAGATAGGCTCCTGCTTTACCAATCAATTCCAGGGAATCTAACACCTGTTTTGACTTGGATATATGCGAAACATGGTCCAGGAGCTTGCTCACCCACATGTCCGCGTTTCTAGCCACGCAAGCTGAGGCCAGGGCCGGACTCATTGCCACCGCATTGGCCTCCCAGGCTCTGCGCAGTAGCGTTTCAGACCTCCTATCCATCTGGTCTCTTATATTACCTGCATCCTCGAAGGAGAGGTCGGATTGCTTTGAGACCTGAGCCAGGGAAGCGTCTAACCTAGGAGTCTTAAAGAATCTCTCCTCTTCCTCATCTTTAAAAGGGACATCTACGCTTCCAGGTTTTTAATTTTAAGAGTTTCCTCTCTGGCTCCTTCCACTCCCTCAGGATAACGTCTTTTAGAGCCTGATGTATTGGAAGAACCTTAGCCTGACTAAACCTCTGTACATTTTATCCTGAGCTGATATATGTGCAGCAGGCTCCTGAATCTCCTCAGAGGCATAAATGGCCTTCAGGAGACCCTCCATCTCATCAGCCAAAAAAATGTGTCTGCCTGGTCTGGATTCTTCCTCCTCCAGACAACTCTGCTCAGACCCTTCTGCTTCAGCTTCCTCCTCTGAGTCCTGCGTAGCAGGAACCCTGACAGCACCCCGCTTAAGTGGCCTCTCCAGGCCTGACGGCCCTTCTTGTGAGGAAGAGCCCTCAATACTAGACAGTGCCTCCACTTCCTAGCTTGGTCTAAGGGTTGCTTGAAAGGACCTGAGAGTAGTCAACATCTCTGTCTGCACAGCAAGAAAATTCTTCATAACCGGAGACGTTTCTTTTCCTGACAGTTTATAAATACATTTAAAGCAGAAGGGCTTTGTGTGTTCCTGCGGCAGTTTATCATTGCCGTAACCACATCTTTTATAGCGGGAAGAGGTCTTAGACTTAGTCCTGCTGGGCATCCCTGGGGCACGGATTCCACGTCTGCAAGATAAATGCACCTGCATTAACCTCTACCGCTTCCTGCAGGGGTAAGGTTCAGGGACCCACCCCACCAGTACCCCGCCAGCCGACTCACCCACTGTGGTCTCCTCTGTGGCCGTGACCATTGCCGGTCCCATGCAGCTCCAATGCCGCTGACTACACAGGAGTCAGGCTACTCCTGCAATGGAGGCCCGTGGGACAACAGACACAACCCAGCCTCCTCAATCCCTGACAACCATACCAGGTAAGAAGAGGGAGGGGGAAAATGGTCCCTGAAGTTTCTGGCCACCCCACTGTGCCCAGGGTCCTTCAGTTCTCAGGGGGGCTCTTCCAGTCCTGCTGCCCCCCCTGAGAAGACTGTTACCAGTCTGGGGAAAAGCCCCCCTGGGAGGAGTAACGGAGACCCCACCTGACCCTCCAGCCACTCAAGCCTGCGGTCTGGTTCCCAGGGGGAGACCCTCGGCTTCACCGCCTTGGATCTTGGCAAAAAAACAAATTGTTTCGCTGTGGGGAAACACAATCAAAAACTGAGGAGCATGGGAGGGGCGGGGGCTTTTAAACTCTGTCTTAATTGTGTTTCCTGTCCGGTGGGACCAGTCATCTCTCAGGTGTGCCGTCCTGGAAGACGACTTGAGAAATTTAAATTTTTTTTAATGGACAGGCATTCTAGCTTGTAGATTGCAAGCTCGAATGATCAGGGCCCTCGGATTCCTCCTGTACTGATTTGTATTATAGATGTACTGTCTGCCCCCATGTTGTAAAACGCTGCGCAAACTGTTGGCGCTATAGAAATCCTGTATAATAATAATAATAGCAGGCAGTAAAAAATATTGATATTTTTTCAAAATTCTCGGCTTTTGTTTTGTTTATATCGCAAAAAAAAAAAAACCAGCAGAGGTGATCAAATACCACCAAAAAAAAAGCTCTATTTGTGGGGAAAAAAAAGGACATACATTTTATTTGGGAGCAGGGTCGCACGACCGCGCCATTGTCAGCTAAATTAACGCAGTGCCATACAACAAAAAATGGCCTGGTCATTTCAGTTAGTGTGTTCAATACTTTTTTCCCCGCCATTCCATTTTATTATACAGAACTTCATATCTGAACGGATTTGTTTTGGTGTCTGTGTGCATGGGTTGTCACCGACGTGTGGAGAACATTTCACGTCAGTAGCAGCTTTACCAATATATTTACCTAGAAAAATGCTGACATGTTCAATACTTATTTTACCCGCTGTATGCATGCGCTATTTTTAACTTACAGATTCTGAGCATTTGCATAAAAAAATTAACTTTTTATAAAAAGGTTCTACCAGCTGTGCAAAGCAATAATCTTTCAGGTTGGTTAAAATTGTCCCCAGGAAATAAAAACGTTTGCTACTCATATCCAGGGTGTTAAATATGGCAGCCTGGATAATAGTCCGGATCATTACTGTAATCATCAGGAATAACAGAAGAGTCCGCCAGCCCGCTAGATGTACCGTATGAGCTCTGTGTCAGCCCAGAATACACAGATGAGGGAGGAGAATCACTTTCAGGATGCGGGTGAACGTACTTCCTCACCAGATCCAGCGGCAGAGGGCTCAGGTGAACCTTTGGCTGAAACCTCCAAGACGTCAATGCTCGAGGCAAACTCCCACGCGTTTCGTCCTGTACTCCAGAAACACAAGGCGTAGTGTTCTGCTGCTCATGGGCGGGTCTTTTAGGCAGGGTCACTTTGGTTCCTCCCCTGCCGTTCCTCTTAGCCAATGATGCCTTAGTCTTGTTCTTTGCCCCACCGTGCGCGTGGTCTAATTCTAAACACACATCGGGACCCATGTCCTCCTGAGATTGTAGGGGGTCTGGAGGAGAAAGATGCTCCACATGATTCACTTTAGAACTTTCACTGGAGTCAAAGCCAAAAATGTCAAAAAATGGCGCCCGGCTTTTCTCCAGGGCTATGCTTTGATTTGAAGCTCTTCTGCTACAAGTGGGGTCTGAAGGAATGCGGGTGAGGTTCGTTTCCTGTGAACCCTCAAACTCAATTATGGTTTGGTCAGAGTCGTAGTCCTCTCCCTTGCTGGCAGAATCCGCTTCCCTTTGAGGCGTCTTACCCTGGGCTTGTAAGCCATTGTGGGGCTCCTCTGCTGACGAATCGGTGCGAAAGAGATAACTTCGGTCCTGCTGCATCATCGTCACACTCCTATCTGAATTACCTGAGCAAAAATAAAACAAACTTCATATAAACTAGATGTCATTCCAGAATTTTTATTTTTCATTAAAAGATTGTTAAGGCTCCGTTCACATCTTGGTGTTACGATTCGAAATATCGGCAAATCGGGGGACGCCCGCACGTTCCCCGTCACTTCCAATGGCACCCCAATCGCGTTGCGACAATCGCGGTGAATTGTGGGACGCCCATGGCCCAAAAGAAGCCCTTGTACTTCTTTTTGGCGACAGGTGCCCCCGCGAATCTGTCGGCGCGATTTTACCGCGATTGTCAAAAATCACGTCATGATTGGAGCACCATTGGAAGTGACAGGGAGTGCATGGGCGTCCGCTATTTTGAATTGCGGCGATTACACCCACCGATTCAGAACGCCAAGATGTGAACAGAGCCTAAATCTGCAGCTTTTATTGACCACCTCAGTACCGGGCATTTTCACCCCTTCCTGCCCAGGCCAATGTTCAGCTTTCAGCGCTGTCACAATTTGAATGACAATTGCGCGGTCATGCTACACTGTACTGATATCATAATCATATCATTTTTTTCACACAAATAGAGCTTTCTTTTGGCGGTATTTAATCACCACAGGGTTTTTTTATTTTTTGCCAAATGGAAAAAAGGAACAACAATTTTGGAAAAAACATACGCATTGTTCTTTGTTTCGGTTATAAAGGTTTACAAATAAATTTTTTTATCGTCATAAATTTAGGCCAAAGTGCATTCTGCTCCATTTCTTTGGTGAAAATAACCCAAATCAGTGTTTATTATTTAGTCTGCAGGAAAGTTATAGAG
>BLSH010529783.1:162046-173162 GCA_018402905.1 Glandirana rugosa
CCCTTACGAAATGTAACCGTACACTGCTTATCATAAGTTCAACCCGAAATTGAGCATTTGTGCAGAAAAATGCCAGCACAAGTTTAACATTAAATAGATATATTTTAATATTTCTAAAAATACTGTAATTGTTGTGATATCTACAGCTCTCTGTGAACATTATTTCAGGGGTTCTCAGAGATCTCAAACTTTTTGCCAAGGGTCCCTCTAAGGTAATAAAAGGGTGAGCAACCTTGCTCTAGAAGCTAAAAGTTACTGTAGTAGAAACCACTACTCCAGCGATCTCCAGTAGCTTCCGGATCCTGTGCTGATCGCAGGAGGTCAGCCGCTCAGCACAAGCGCCATTCGTAAATCACTCTGCGTTTTCTCAATGAAGGCAAAGTGTTCTCTGATTGAATGAGGTGGAGAGGCAAGGCAGTGATGTCATACTCTTCACCTCGTCCAGTCAGAGAATGCTTTGCTTTCATTGAGAAAATGTAAAGCATTCCCAGAATGCACAGGACCCAAAAGCTAGTGGAGATCACTGGAGTAGCAGTGTCTAATACAGTGCTTTCCAGCGTTTAGAAGGATCCCACAGGTATGGCACATGTATACTTACATTAGTCCAAGCTGGACCAATATAACTATGGAAAAATGTCCATACCCGGGACTCTTCTTTAATGCAAAGTATCCAGCCAGGGCCGGAGCTACCCGTAAGCATTGGCCTAGAGTGCACATCAGTTGGGGCCTCACTCAGTGTCAAGCAACACAATCCCCCCACCTCCCCCGCCAGCTGCACACGTCCCCCGCTAGCTGTATTCTGTATAAGAGGAGGGAGGTGTCGGAAGGCTAGGTCTGTCCCATGTGCCCCCTGTGCCCACCCACAACCCCAACGTGCAGCCAATTTGTGCCTGGGAAGGGGGCCTGGGTGAGAGATTTCAAAGCAGCCAGTGCTCCTTTCCTAATGTCTCCATGGGCCTCAATGTAGCCTCTGATGAACTCTTCCCTCTCTCTCTTCCTTAAACTCCCATTTAATAGTCTTCCTGCCTTTCATGTTCCATAGTTTTCCTGCCTTTCATATTCCATATTTTTCCTGCCTTCCATGTGCCATAGTGATCATTACTGCCTTCAAGGTATCATAGTGATCCTTACTGCCTTCCGGGTATCATAGTGATCCTTACTGCCTTCCGGGTATCATAGTGATCCTTACTGCCTTCCGGGTATCATAGTGATCCTTACTGCCTTCTAGGTATCATAGTGATCCTTACTGCCTTCCAGGTATCATAGTGATCCTTACTGCCTTCCAGGTATCATAGTGATCCTTACTGCCTTCCAAGTATCATAGTGATCCTTACTGCCTTCCAGGTATCATAGTGATCCTTACTGCCTTCCAGGTATCATAGTGATCCTTACTGCCTTTCCGTGTGCCATAGTGACCCCTCCTTCCTTTCTTCTATATACCATAGTGATCTTTCCTCGCTCTCTCCCTAAGGGTTGTTTCATACTACAGTACTGTCTCCCTGAAGTGTCCCTCATTCTCAATTTCATAAGTTCAGAGGTATGCTTATAAATGGGCAGGGCAAAGTGGGTGGAGTCAGGGGCAGAGCCAAGGGAGCAGAAAAATGAGGTTTCGTCTAGAGTGTCAAAAATCCTTGCACCAGCCCTGTATCCAGCCACCAACCCAACATGTTTCATTACTACTGTCCTTATGGGGCATCTGCCCAGTGGCCACATCCTCTCCTGGTTCTCAGGTTAGCGGAACAAGCAAGACCATGCCTTTTATGAATCGTGGGATTTGTAAATTGTCACCTCTCCCTCTTTCATTTTGTTGGTAACATTTTTTCAACATAATAAGGGTTAATTTGGGATTAACAGATTTTTTTTTTTGTTGGATTTAAGATCCATTGAAAACTGGATCTGCAAGTAATCAGAAAATACGTCTTTGCATAATAGAGGATAAGATTCTCTTGGAAAGAATTCAATTCTAATATGGAAAATTTTAATTCTTTTCCTTAGGAAATTATTTTTTTTTATCTACAGTCTAGACCAGGGTTTCTCAACCTTTTTACCTTGAAGGAACCCTTGGCAAAAAAGTTTGAGATCTCGGGGAACCCCTGAAATAATGTTCACGTCTACAGCTTACAGAACATTGGGGTTAACCGTGAGCTCTTGATATAACATCAATTTTTTTAAAAATTGCATTAAATAATAGAATCAATACTAAAACATATCTATTTAATGTGAAGCTTGTGCTTACTTTTTCTTCAGATACTCAATTCTGGTTCCAACTTAAGATAAACAGTGTTCAGGGGGGCAGCAGGTCAGGAGGGCACAGTATATGGGGTACATTATGGTGGACACAGCACATTACATAGAGCATGTTACTGTATTGGTCTCCTTCATATGCAAAGCATGGCAGGGAAGTGGCTGGGATCAATCTTCTTGTGGTGCTATGTTCACCACCAGCCCCTCCTCCCCTCCTGTCCATGCCAGGTGATGTCACATACAAGCATCTTGGATGGACAGGAGGGGAGGCGGGGCACATCTTGCCACAGCTAGCACAACCGCTTCCCTGCCTAGTTCTGCATGTGTGGGCAGAGGAGATGGGATCTACCTGTCTGCTGCCTGTAACTGATGAGTAGATCGCAGCAGAACCCCGGTTGAGAAACCCTGGTTTAAACTTGTGTCCAAACGGTTGTACTTCTGCTACGCTAAAGTTTTAGATAACGGGCAAAATTTTACTCTGTTCTCCCTCTAGTTTGACATTGGTCACATGGCCTTTGCCAAAGAGGTCCAAACAAGTGGTAGTAAACCCTCCGATCATTTTCAGCCAAGGAAGCTGCCATCTTGGCCTCTGTTTAATCTACAACTGCCATGATGCTGCACATGTGATCAGCTATGACACCAGCCATTGGAGGGTTTGACAGTTTGGTTTAGAGCACAACCAATGGGAGTGTTGCATCTCCGGCACGTGCCGGAAATGGAACTGGTTTTTAAACTGTTAAATGGATGGGTTTACTACCGCTTTAAGCAACCAATTGGCCAGGTCGTACTCCAAAGGCCAGTCTGCAAAAAAATACATGGCGAGTTCTTTGGACTCGCTCACCTGGAGGGTTACAGTAAGTTAGGATGTGATTTTTTGGCTGTATGGCCTCTGGAAATGCTTTGTTGTAAAATTTAGCTGAAATTCAACATATTCCTTTCCTTCTGTATACTTTCTTGGTCTTTTCATAGCAAGTGTCCAGCAAGCAGTTTTGCGCACATCCCAGATTGATGGGCGTCATGCTGCAGGACCTGGAAAGCGGGTTCTTAGCCTTTTTCTTTCTGTCTTATCTCAGGTGTTCTGCAGATGTTGGAGGTGGTCCTCAACGCTCTGGTACTGATTTGCATAATCTCCTCCTATTTTGTCCTTTCTGGGTTCAGCTCCAGCATGGCAAGTGGCGGTTTTGGAGGAGGCTATTACCCATTTGAGGGCCAGGAGCTCCAACAGGTGCGTCAACTGGACCAGGAATTCTCACTGCTGCGCTCCCCTTTGCTCTACGGTGGTCTGACGGTGGCACTTCTGATGGGGACTCTGACACTTGCCATCCTGGCTGCGGGATCCAAACATCTGCTTCGCCTCACCGGCAGGTGGCTCGTGATCGAGACTGTTTTCAGTGCGGTGGCCTCTCTTGGTTATGTTGCTGCGGTGGGGGTGTTTTTACACTTCGCCCTCCAGATCAACGCCACAGACGTGTGTAAGAAGCGAGAGAGACTCTACGCCAGAAACGGCCTGACCTGGATGAACTGCGACCTGGCGGGCACTGATGGAGGCGCAGCAACATTTGCCATCCTACTGGTTATATTGTATGGTGTCAGTGCTGTGTTGGCCATCCGGGCCTACAGAGAGAAGCAATCTCTACAGCAATAACCTTATAGGCCAATAAGGATGGTAGCTGCCAATATGCCTTATGCAACAAAGGTGATCTGAACAAATACGGTATCAGGAGATATATATATGGTTTTTATGTTCTAATATTGAGGGACATAATACTAGGACATATTGGTGAACGTTGACATTTCATACAGTGAGGGGAAAAAAGTATTTGATCCCCCTCCTGATTTTGTACGTTTGCCCACTTACAGAGAAACGATCAGTCTGTAATTTTAATGGTTGGTTTATTATAACAGTGAGAGACAAAATAACAAAAATATCCAGAAAAAAAACTTTCAATAAAGTTATAAATTGATTTGCATTTTAATGAGTGAAAAAAGTATTTGACCCCTTAACAAAACCCTTGTTGGCAATCACAGAGGTCAGAGGTTTCTTGTAGTTGGCCACCAGGTTTGCAGACATCTCAGGAGGGATTTTGTCCCACTCCTCTTTGCAGATCTTCTCCAAGTCATTAAGGTTTTGAGGCTGAAGTTAGGCAACTCGAACCTCCAGCTCCCTCCACATATGGGATTAAGGTCTGGAGACTGGCTAGGCCACTCCAGGACCTTAATGTGCTTCTTCTTGAGCCACTCCTTTGTTGCCTTAGCCATGTGTTTTGGGTCATTTCATGCTGGAATACCCATCCATGACCCATTTTCAATGCCCTGGCTGAGGGAAGGAGGTTCTCACCCAAGATTTGATGGTACATGGCCCCATCCATCATCCCTTTGATGCGGTGAAGTTGTCCTGTCCCCTTAGCAGAAAAACACCCCCAAAGCTTAAAGTTTCCCCCTCCATGTGTGACGGTGGGGATGATGTTCTTGGGGTCATAGACAGCATTCCTCCTCCTCCTCCAAACACGGGTAGTTGAGTTGATGCCAAAGAGCTCAATTTTGGCCTCATCTGACCACAGCACCTTCACCCAGTTCTCCTCTGAATCATTCAGATGTTCATTAGCAAACTTCAGACGGGCTGTTCATGAGCTTTCTTGAGGAGAGGGACCTTGCGGGCGCTGCAGGATTTCAGTCCTTCCTGGCGCAGTGTTACCAATTGTTTTCTTGGTGACGATGGTCCCAGCTGCCTTGAGATCATTGACAAGATTCTCCCGTGTAGTTCTGGGCTGATTCCTCACCGTTCTCCTGATCATTGAAACTCCACGAGGTGAGACCTTGCATGGAGCCTCAGACCGAGGGAGATTGACAGTTATTTTGTGTTTCTTCCATTTGCGAATAATCGCACCAACTGTTGCCCCCCTCTCACCAAGCTGCTTGGCGATGGTCTTGTTGCCCATTCCAGCCTTGTGTAGGACTACAATCTTCTCCCTGACATCCTTGGACAGCTCTTTGGTCTTGGCCATGGTGGAGAGATTGGAATCTGATTGATAGGGGATCAAATACTTTTTTGACGCATTAACATGCAAATCAATTTATAACTTTTTTGAAATGTGTTTTTCTGGATATTTTTGTTATTCTGTCTCTCACTGGTAAAATAAACCGAGCATTAAAATGACAGACTGATCGTTTCTTTGTCAGTGGGAAAACGTACAAAATCAGCAGGGGAGCAAATACTTTTTTCCCTCAGTGTATAAGGTTTTGTTAGAATATTGAGCATAATACTAGGACAGTGGTTCTCAACTGCAGTCCTCAGGACCCACCAACAGGCCAGATTTTAAGTATTACCTAGGGCAGATGCAGACTAGAATACTGCAATCACTGAGCAGCAAATTATAGCACCTGGGATACATTTCAGTTATCCTGCAAACCTGGCCTGTTAGTGGGTCCCAAGGACCAGAGTTGAGAACCACTGTACTAGGACATATTGGTGAACATTGACATTTCATAGATGTGGGCAACTTAAAGTGAACTTCAGGATCTAGATTATATTGGTCCCATATGGCTTTATTAAATGATATCCGGTAGGCCGCTGGGGTTCTTGAAAGCCTGCACTACGATCTTCCTTCTGCACACTGATATAGGGGGTCACTTGCTTGGCACCTCCACAATTCATAGAAAGCCTTGTATTTTTTTTTTTAAATGTATGCTAGGCATTCTCTGATTGGATGAGGTGGAGAGGAGGGGCAATGATGTCACAATCTTCACCTTGTCCAATCAGAGACATGAGCATTAAAGGCTCATTCACACAGCACTTTCTAAAACAGTACTGACCCTTGCAAGGGGACCGCACATACATTGGGGTGGATTTACTAAAGGAGCAGAGCATGTTCACTTTGCAAGGGAATTTTCACTTAACTTGGTGAATGCGGTAAAAAAAAATTACCCCACCCTATCGCATACAGGGAAACATAATTTTTGCTTGCACATGATTGGAGGATGGGAAGTCAGCAGAGCCTCATCTCATTCATTTAGCTAAGGGAATATTCCCTTGCAAAGTGAAAATCCCCTTTCTTAAATGACCAGCCTACTTAACCACCATTGGGGTCTATCGGTGTGTATTGAGCCATATGGGTGTGGTTGGCGGGCAGGGTAATGCAGCAGTCTAAAGCCTCGTACACACGGGACGACGATCGTATACAATAGGTCGTACTAACAACCATTGTATGCGAAATCGATCGTTCGTATGCGCGATTAGAACAGCCGACATACGACGGTCGTACAAGGGGAGTTGTATGAGCAGACTAGAAAACTTGGTCGTACCAACAAGCGGTCATACGACCGTTGTATCGTGTGTACAGAGCAGTTGGTACAACAAAGTTGTATTGTGCAAAACGCGCATGCTCAGAAGTCAGGAACGGCCGGATGCTAATTACATGCACCTGAACGTTTTTTCTGTGGTCGTACGATCGTGTAGTGCAGTCAGTATGCTACATACAACAGCCAACATATGATTTGAGATGATTGTACGTACGATCGTCGTCTCGTGTGTACGAGGCTTTACAGTTTACAGTGGTTCTCAACTCCGGTCCTCGGGACCAGCAGTGTATTTAGGTTTTGTGCTGCCCTAGGCCTGACTAAACTCGTGCACCCCCTCCACCTTGAAATTTTACATTGGGGACACTAGTTCTTAGGACTTTGGGGGGCGGGGGTGGATTTGCAGAGATTTCCTCACACTTCCTGTTTGGCTATGGGGTAGCACAACAATTAATTTGTTGGGGTCCGCCGCCTAGGCCCCTTGGGATGCCCAGGTCCCCTACATATGTATGGCTTGTCCCCCCTGATGGCGGTCCTGCCCAGCTGCTTTATGGGGGTGCCAGACCGTTTTGCCTCCTGGCCCAATCCACACCATAAGACTGGCGTTACACTAAGATGCAAGCTGGCGAGGACTCTCTTTGTGCTGCCCCCCTGCAAAGTGCCGCCCTAGGCCTGGGCCTTGTCGGCCTAGGCCAAGATACAGCGTTGCTCGGGACCCACTAACAGGCCATGTTTGCAGGATAACTGAAACACATCAGAGGTGATATAATTTGCTGCTCAGTGATTGCAGTATTCTAGTCTGCATCTCCCCAAGGTAATACTTAAAATCTGGCCTGTTGGTGGGTCCTGAGGACCGGAGTTGAGAACCACTGCTTTACACTATCTGCAGTGATTGGGTTACGGCTGCCTTTGATCTGTATGGCCTGCATCCAATGGGGTGTGAACAAGGTCCAGATCGCCTCCGTCATGTGACTGGTTCCAAAAAAAAAATATTTGGACTGTGTTCTCATACATAATCACTGAGCTTAGAAGCGTGGTAAATATTTACTCCATACAAAACAGATTTGTCTGAATGAAAAGCAAAGCCCAGGCTTTTCAGCCAAGCTACTGTTGTCCCAAATGAGTTCTCTATTTGTAGGGAGAATTTATCCCACAGATCTGTGCCATGCGCCCTCTAGTGGAGAACAGAGGAAAGGACCCAGAGGAGAATCTCTTGATTCCATGACTGTAATGCTGCTTTCTTTTGATGATGTTTTTTTTATCCTTTAAATAGAAAAGTTAATTATTAACATGAATCTAAAATAATATTTCTTAAAGTCCTGTACCATTTCATGCTTACTGTTAAAATATGGAGAATAAATGGCGTATAATGCTACTACAACTTGTGGCCTTACCCAAACGAAAACATAGGCCTGATATACAGGGCCTTGAAAAAGTATTCATACCCCTTCAAATTTTCCACAATTTGTCACGTTACCAAAAATGTAAATATATTTTATTTGGGGTTTTATGTGATACCAGAGATAAGCAATTAGCGGACCTCCTGCTGTTACAAAACTACAAGTCCCATCATGCCTCTGCCTCTGGGTGTCATGCTTGTGGCTGTCAGTCTTGCTTTGCCTCATGGGACTTGTAGTTCTGCAACATCTGGAGGTCCGCTAATTCCATATCCCTGTGACAGACCAACACAAAGTGGCTCATAATTGTGAAGTGGAAGGAAAATGATACAAATAAATCTGTGAAAAGTGTGGGGGGCATTTGTATTCAGCCCCATTTATTTTACTCCGATACCCCTAACTAAAATCCAATGGAACCAATTGCTTTCAGAAGTCACCTAATTAGTAAATAGTCTTTAACAAACGTGAAAAGTGTGTGTGTGGGGGGGGGGGGGGGCGCTTTCCCTGCAATTACAGCTGCAAGTCTTTTTTTGGGGGAAGTCTCTACCAGCTTTGCCCATCTAGAGAGGACATTTTTGCCCATTATTTGTTTCAGCTCTGTCCAATTGGATGGAAAGCGTCTGTGAACAGCAATTTAAGTCTCCCACAGATTCTCAATGTGATTTAGGTCTGGACTGTGACTGGGCCATTCTAACACATGAATATGCTTTGATCTAAACCATCCCATCTGGCTGGATGTTTAGGGTCATTGTCCTGCTGGAAGGAGAACCTCCGCCCCGGTCTCAAGTCTTTTGCAGACTCTAACAGGTTTTCTTCTAAGATTGCCCTGTATTTGGCTCCATCCATCTTCCCATCAACTCTGACCAGCTTCCCTGTCCCTGCTGAAGAAAAGCATCCCCACACCATGATGCTGCCACCACCATGTTTCACAGTGGGGATGGCGAGTTCAGGGTGATGTGTAGTGTTAGTTTTCTGCCACACAAAGCGTTTTGCTTTTAGGCCAAAAAGTACAATTTTGGTCTCATCTGAGCAGAGCCCCTTCTTCCACATGTCTGCTGTGTCCCCCACATGACTTCTTGCAAACTGCAAACGGGACTTCTTACGGATTTCTTTCACCAATATATTTCTTCTTTCCACTCTTCCATAAAGGGCAGATTTGTGGAGAGCACGACTAATAGTTGTCCTGTGGACAGATTCTCCCACCTGAACTGTGGATCTCTGCAGCTCCTCCAGAGTTACCATGGACCTCTTGGCTGCTCCTCTGAATACTCTCCTTGCCCGGCCGGTCAGTTTAGGTGGACGGCCATGTCTTGGTAGGTTTGCGGTTGTGCCATACTCTTTCCTTATAATCTAACCCTAAACTTCTCCACAACTTTATCCTTGACCTGTCTGGTGTGTTCCTTGGCCTTCATGATGCTGTTTGTTCACTAAGGTTCTCTATCAAACCTCTGAGGGCTTCACAGAACAGCTGTATTTATACTGAGATTGAATTACACACAGGTGGACTCTATTTACTAATTAGGTGACTTCTGAAGGCAATTGGTTCCACTAGATTTTAGTTAGGGGTATCAGAGCAAAGGGGGCTGAATACAAATGCACCCCACACTTTTCACAGATTTATTTGTATCATTTATCATTTTCCTTCCACTTCACAATTTGTCGGTCTATCACATAAAATCCCAATAAAATACATTTACATTTTTTGTTGTAACGTGACAAAATGTGGGGGATTTCAAGGGGGTATAAAGACTTTTTCAAGGCACTGTAAACTATCGTCTACATTTTTCCCTGAAAGATGTCTTCTGATGAGGAAACGCGTCGATAGGGGCCTCCTACTGACGTCATCGCGTTCCAGGAAGTGGATGTCTATGCAGGCGCTTCGATTATATTTTTCATGCACTTGTTTTTTAATCCTATGTCAGTGTATTTCTTTACACAATAAAACTATTTTAAAACATTTTATACACTATGGAGAGGCTCTTCTTCTCTTGCTGTACATGAATGACAATGCTGTGAATCGGGCTCTGTGTAGCCAATGGACAGAGTCCCTGGGCAATACTGAGGCTGTTTGGAGGGTGACCTTGATGTCCAATGAGATTTTATAAGTGCTTTTTGACCACCCTTGATTTAAGGGGGTCATGGAGAGCTGGTAAGTGTGTACCCCCCATCCTGTTATCACTTTGGGTGATGGTGGCACTTTCTATCATTGGGAAGAAATGATTCTTCACTTGCCAGCACATTTTGGATGGGGTTCTTCCTATGGACTTTTCACTTACCGGTAATATATGTTGCTTCACAATTTATGTACTATTTTGTGTTTATTCCTCTTTTATGCACTGTGAACACGCATGGCATTTGCATCTGTTTAGCATAAAATATTTTATAAAATAGAAGGAATATCTTTTTGTGTTTGCTGCTTTAATCATAATTTTCATTTTGGTTTGTGCGCAGCGTCACCTATAGTTATCGATCCCCATAGAGTTTGTGTATCACTACATTGGGGGCATTAGACTGGGAGCTCTGTTGGTGCAGAGACTGATGGGAATGGTATCAGTGTTCTTTGTAAATTGTTTCGGAATATAAAATATATTTAAAGTTTAAAGAACTCCAGGTCAACAACTGAAATATAGAATTACAAGCTGTAAAGCTGCCAAAGTTTGTAAGTCGGGCCCTCCAGTCCTGAGATTTACACAGCCGGCCTGTGACGTCACTTGCCTGGTCACGTCCCCCACCCTGTGATTGGGTAGTGAAGGAGCAGCAGTAATTCACCCCTCTGCTCACTGTGCTTTCCTTTTGTCAGCACATGTACACTGCAACATACCTGATTGGCTGTTAGTCCTGCCCCTCCCTCTACCAGTGCTGTTATACAAAGGCATCACTACAGACTGATAAATTAGTTATTTAAAGGGTTAGTTCAACTTTTTGAAAAAAAAAAAGCGTGAACTAACCCCGTACACCCCCTCCCAGCTCCTCAACCCTACCCTAATCCCAACACCCCCCCCCCAACCTAGCCCAACTGCCTCTTCCCACCAACCTCCTCAACACAACCTTAACCCCCCCCACATCTAAACACAACCCTAACAACACCTCCCCCCTCCCAAACCTAACCCAACTGTCCCCTCCCATAAACCTTCCCTACCTGCCCCCCCAACCCTACCAACCTAACCCAACTGCCCCCT
>BLSH010529783.1:211625-244475 GCA_018402905.1 Glandirana rugosa
TCTAGGTATCTTAGTTACTTCGTCTTCGTTCCTCTAAGAACGTAATGTCCAGGAGCCTACGTCGAAGGAGAGGTCGTTCCTCTTGTTTAGTAAGGTTGAGACCACACTGATCGTCAGTCTTCGTGATCACGAAATTTTCTAGAGTGTGACTTCTACAAGTCGATACTCCTTAGGCTTGTCGTCACGGATCCGTGTCAGTGTACAGCCCGATATGAGATAAAAAGTCCTCCTCCATATAGAAAGTCCCCGTTTTCCATTCCCTCTCCTAGGGGTTGTCTTTCTCCCAGGTTTGTGAAGGTTTCCTTCTCTGCCCTATTGGGACGTTGTACATACTAGTTACATTAAATAACCTCCATTTGTCCAATAAATTACATTGATCATACATGTTGCAGGGTTATCCCGTCTCTTCCTTTGGAAGTGTTTGGACCCTCTTTCTGTTGGGGATCCTCTCCCTTACCTTTTGCCCCTGAAAGATATACCTCCTCCTGAAAAATAGAGTATAGCCCGACATGTGACTGTGCCTAGGCACTGCTGTTCGGATTCCTCATAGCTGAACATCTTCAGTGTGAGATCTTTTAAAGCACTAGTGCTTCTGACTGCTAGTCACACCAGAGTTGGAATGATTTGTTCTCCTTGCTGGAGAGGAAGCTGCATCCGAGGACCTGTAATGCAAGAATCTCCTTGCTTCTGCTTCATTGATTCTATGGATCTGTACATGATGATCTGCGGTGTGATCTCCACTACTCATGCTGCTTCTTAAATCGGTAGTAAATCCGCATAAAAAAAAAAAAAAAAAAAATCCTGCAAGACAATAACATAATGTGCTAGTATAGCACATTATGAAATACTTACCTTAGAACGAGGCCCCCGCAGCGTAATTCGATCAGCGCCGAGGGAGCTGACATGTTCCCCTCCGTGTTTGCTGGCTGCGACGATGTGAGTGGCCAGAGCCGGGAGATGTCACTCCAGCGCATGCACATGGGTGTTCTTCGTTCAGGCAAGGAGCTCTGAATTTCCGGCAGCATCCACTGGACCTTCAGAGCGCATGCGCCACAGACGTCAACGGCCACATGCAGGGTAAATATCTCCTAAACCGTGCAGGTTTAGGAGATATTCATTTTATCTACTGGTAAGCCTTATAATAGACTTGCCTGTAGGTAAAAATGACAGTTGGGGGGATACAACCGCTTTAAATATTACTCCACCAGTAACTGGGTAAAGCTCTGGCATGAGGAAGCAAAGCCCTGCCTCTATCAAAATTGTTGATTCCCCACAGGGGCACAATGCAAAACAAGGGACTGTAAGTCAGTAATGCCCTGAAAGATATACCTCCTGTTTACATTCCTCCAGAAATAAAGCAGAGCACATCCCTACATGTGACTTTGCATAGGAACTGCTGTTCTGATCCCTCATAGCTGAACATCTTCAGTGCGAAGTATTTTAAAGCACTAGTGCCTCTGACTGCTAATCTCACCAGATATGGAGTGATTTTCTCCTTGCTGGAGAGGAAGCTCTAATTGAGTATCTGCAGTGCAAGAATCTTCCTGCTTCATTCATTCTGTGTATCTGTGCTTGCTTCACCACTCCTGCGGTTTCTTAAATATTACCCCACCAGTCATCGGAGGAAGCTCTGACATGAGGAAGCAAAGCCCTGCCTCTACCAAGATGGTTGATTCCACACAGGGACACAGTGAAGAACAAGGCATTGCAAGTCAGTAATGCCCTGAAAGATATACCTATTGTTTTAAATTCCTCCTAAAATACAGCAGAGCACATCTCTACATGTGATTGTGCCTAGGCACTGCTGTTCTGATCCCTCATAGCTGTAGGTCTTCAGTTTGACATCTTTTAAGGCAATAGTGATTCTGATTGCTAGTCTCACCAGATATGGAGTGATTTGTACTCCTTGCTGGAGAGGAAGCTGCACCTGAGGAGCTGCAATGCAACAATCTCCCTGCTTCATTCATTCTGTGTATCTGTGCTTCCTCCACCTGCTTCTTAAATATTACCCCACCAGTCATCGGGGGAAGCAAAGCCCTGACTCTACCAAGGTGGTCACTTCCACAATGTAGAACAAGGCATTGTAACTCGGTGATCAATGATCAGCTGCAGGAAGACCACAGGTAATACTGCTGACAAGTCCTTCGTCCTCTGCCTGCCTTACTAAGAGCACAGCTTCCACAGTTTAGGTCCCCCAAATACAAAAGGAGCAATAAGCCAAGGTGAAGAGACCTTTGTGGTCTATATGCATTAAAATATACATGATTTAATTACTTTCATACATCCTGTATACATTTAAAGAACCCGGCAGCTTACCGCAAGTCTATGACCTTCACATGCGTCATGGTCATGAGTGTCTGCAGGTTAAGAAGCTCCAGTCGGTTACCCGCCATACACAACTTCTCCACAGAAGAAAGATTATCAAACACCTTGGGAATGGTCGTCAAGTCATTGAACGCAAGGCCAAGGCTTGTTAGCTGCGGTAGAGACCCCAGCTCATCCGGCACCGATGTTAGGGAGTTCCCGTCAAGGTTAAGTGTCTGCAGGCTGCATGTAAAGAAGAAGGAAATATTTTATAACTTACATTATTTTAAATTATTCCCATATTCAATGTTTTTATCCAGCTTCTGTGTAGCAATTCAAATAGGCAATAGATGAATCCAAACAGACTGAGGTTTGAAAGACAACAAGAGTGCACGTGACTGTATCCTAACACCTTCCCACCCGGCCTATAGCAGAATGACCTAGGTGATGGCCTTACTGCTCTGAGTGGCCGTCATATGAAGTCCTCTAAGAAAGTACCGAGATCTGTCACCGGCTGTGTCCACCAGTCCACCGGACACAGTCAATGACTGATCAGTGTACCGGCTCACAACAGGTCACATGACAGTTATAAACAATGGATGGCTTCCTTTCATGCCATCAATTGTGTACAATTGTGTTGCTAGCTGTGATTGGTCAATGTAATCACATGGTACAGACAGGGCAATCACAGGCCATCTGTACCATGTGATTAGCTTTGACCAATCACAACTAATCACAACAAAACAAACTAAATGGATCAGTTTTAATCAGTAACATGCTTGCTTATAGCAATGTTATTCACTGCTATAAGCAATCATAATGTGTAAAAAAAACCCCCCCAAAAAAACAGATCACTTTCCCAGAGTAGTGCAGTGTTACTATGACATTATATTGCCCTGGTTACAAAGTGTTAAAAAACAATTCATAAAGCAAAAAATGCAATAATAAATAAAAATGGAAAAAAAATTGCTTTTTTTTTTTGTTCGTACTGCAGTGTTAATTTCGTTGACTAAAATGTTTTTATCGACTAAATGAATACTATTTTAGGCGACTAAAATCCAACTAAAACAATTCAGATGTCTAAAACGAAAATGAATGGATATCACAATGGCTGAATCTGTGTCTGTAGTGCATGTTCAAACCTTAAAACGGAGTTCCACCCAAAAGTGGAACTTCCGCTGGTCAGATTCCCCCCTCAGGTGTCACATTTGGCACCTTTCAGGGGGGAGGGGGAAGAGAACACCCGTCTTTAGAGGGGTGTCCTTTTCCACAGATCCGGGAGTCCACGGCCTCGGCCGTCAGCAGTCGGGCTCCCTCCTCCTCCGCCGCCGCCAATGAGAAAACACAGTGGCGGCTTGTGCATGCGCAGTAGGGGCCTGGCCGTTAAGCCGAATGACTACACGTCCGGGTTCACTTAGTCTCAATGGCGGCAGCCGCACTCATCTACTGATCCAAAGATCGGTGGGTGGTGGCAGGCGGCGGAGCTCCGCTATAATACCATATATTAAAAACACGTTATTAGATTTTTACTCCAGGAGTTTATAATGTTTGGCAGCTCTAAAGAAATAATGCATTAAAATTTACCTAAGCCCATTAGATTTTAGTTGACTAGAATGTACTGGATATTTTGGTCGACTAAAATTAAAATGGCATTTTAGTCAAAGGACTAGAACTAAAACTAAACACTGCTGTACTGTGACCAGTCAGTGTTCTGATCATCACCACAGTTATATGATGACTCTGTACTGCACTGGTGGCAGCATATAAAAAAAATAAATTAATTTAAAAAATTGTGATTTTTTTTTTTTTTTTTATTTCTTCATTTTCCAAAAAATAATGACAAACAATTACAACTTCAAAAAACTCACCATGCCTCTTACTAAACACCTTGGACTGTCTACTTTCCAAAAAGGGGTCATNTTGGGGGGGGGGGGGGGGTACTTGTACTGTCCTGGCGTTTTTGGGCCTCAAGAAATTAGATCTGCCATCAGTGCATCAGGATTGATCAATTTTCAGATACAGTATCTCACAAAAGTAAGTACACCCCTCACATTTTTGTAAATATTTTATTCTATCTTTTCATGTGACAACACTGAGGAAATGACACTTTGCTACAATGTAAAGTAGTGAGTGTACAGCTTGTATAACAGTGTAAATTTGCTGTCCCCTCAAAATAACTCAACACACAGCCATTAATGTATAAACTACTGGCAATCTGGGGATCATGCTCTGCTTCAGTATGTCACAGTACATGTTGGCATTCATGGTTCCCTCAATGAACTGTGGCTCCCCAGTGCCGGCAGCACTCATGCAGCCCCAGACCATGACACTCCCACCACCATGCTTGACTGTAGGCAAGACCTGGTTGCCACCACACATGCTTGACACCATCTGAACCAAAAAAGTTTATCTTGGTCTCATCAGACCACAGAGCATGGTTCCAGTAATCCATGTCCTTAGTCTGCTTGTCTTCAGCAAATGGTTTGCGGGCTTTCTTGTGCATCATCTTTAGAAGAGGCTTCCTTCTGGGACGACAGCCATGCAGACCAATTTGATGCAAAGTGCGGTGTATGGTCTGAGCACTGACAAGCTGACCCCCCCACCCCTTCAACATCTGCAGCAATGCTGGCAGCACTCATACGTCTATTTCCCAAAGGCAACCTCTGGATATGATGCTGGGCACTGCACTCAACTGCTTTGGTTGACCATGGCGAGGCGCTGTTCTGAGTGGAACCTACCCTGTTATACCGCTGTATGGTCTTGGTCACCGTGCTGCAGCTCAGTTTCAAGGTCTTGGCAATCTTCTTATAGCCTAGGCCAGTGATGGTGAACCTTGGCACCCCAGATGTTTTGGAGCTACATTTCCCATGATAATCATGCACTCTGCAGTGTAGTTGAGCTTCATGGGAATTGTAGTTCCAAAACATCCGGGGTGCCAAGGTTTGCCATCACTGGCCTAGGCCATCTCTATGTAGAGCAATAATTCTTTTTTTCAGATCCTCAGAGTTCTTTGCCATGAGGTGCCATGTTGAACTTCCAGTGACCAGTATGAGAGAGTGAGAGCGATAACACCAAATTTAACACACCTGCTCCCCATTCACACCTGAGCCTTGTAACACTAACGAGTTACATGAAACCGGGGAGGGAAAATAGGCCCAATTTGGACATTTTCACTTAGGGGTGTACTCACTTTTGTTGCCAGTAGTTTGGACATTAATGGCTGTGTGTTGAGTTATTTTGAGGGGACAGCAAATTTACACTGTTATACAAGCTGTACACTCACTACTTTACATTGTAGCAAAGTGTAATTTCTTCAGTGTTGTCACATGAAAAGATAGAATAAAATATTTACAAAAATGTGAGGGGTGCACTTACTTTTGTGAGATACTGTATATATCCCATAGTTTACGGATTCTATAACTTTCCTACAGACTAAGGCTCCATGCACACTGAAGCTGATAAACGACCGTTTATGGTAGTTTGGGCATTTTTTTTAACAGCCCAAAAATGCCCCTTTATGTTATCCTATGTGTCCATGCACACATGGACATTTATTGTCGTTTAACAGCAGTGGCGTTTTTGGGCTGTTATCTGAACGCCCTGAATTGGCGTTCAAGAGTGGTTCTTCTGACCACAAAAAAACACTGGGTGCCGATAAACGCTCATAAACGGACATTTATCTGCGTTATCTATAGTCAATGGAAGCTATGAAGTTAAAAAAAACGCTCAAAAACGCAGATAAACGCTGCCTACAAAACACTGCTTAACCACTTCAGCCCCGGAAGAATTTCCCACTTTAGGACCAGAGCACTTTTTGCGATTCGGCGCTGCGTCTGACAATTGCGCGGTCGTGCGACGTTGTACCCAAACAAAATTTGCGTCCTTTTTTTCCCACAAATAGAGCTTTCTTTTGGTGGTATTTGATCACCACTGCGTCATTTCTGATCGCCGCTATAAACAAAAGAAGAGCGACCATTTTGCAAAAAAACCCAAATTTCTTACTTTTTGCTAAAATTCAAATCCAAAAAAACCCATTTTTTCACCGTTTTTGGCCGATTTATATAATTCCTCATATTTGCGATAAAAAAAATTGCAATCGGCGTTTATTGATTGGTTTGCGCAAAAGTGTCCGCGTTTACGGATGGTGAGAATTAATTTCTGGGGTTTTTATGTTTTTTTTATTTTTTACTAGTAATGGCGGCGATCTGCGATTTTTAGCGGTACTGCGATATTGCAGCGGACATGTCGGAACATTTTGACACTTTTTTGGGACCAATGACATTTATTCAGCGATCAGAAATTTATATGTCCACTGATTACTGTATAAATGTCATTGGCAGTGAAGGGGTTAACCTGCAGGGGGAGAGCTAGGGGTTAATAGTGTTCCCTGGGTGTGTTCTTACTGTGGGGGGGTTGGGCTAGCATGGGCATGAGAGATCTAACTGATCCCAGTAACAGGAATCAGTAGATCTCTCATGCCCCACTGACAGGGCGGGGAACCGCCGTGTTTACATCGGCGGTTCCCCATTCTTTCTCTGTAGCTGCTCATCGCGGCTCGCCGGCGGACATCGGGTCTGCCCGAGCCGCGGGCACACTCCCCAGGAGTGCGGCGGGTGCGCGCGCGCCCCCTGGTGGCCAAATGCGAATCGCCGCTTATTTACGGCGATTCGCGCAGGGCTCCCCCACTGCCGCCGTGAAAAGACGGCGCGCGGTGGGGAACCGGTTAAAGAACGTTTTCTAAGTAGCGCCTCCTGCCACTAAAATCTGACGCCCAGAGAGTGCCCATTGTACATGGAATAAGTAGACACTGATTTGGATTATTTTCACCAAAGACATGTAGCAGAATACATTTCGGCCTAAATTTATGAAGAACAATTATTTATTTGCAAAATGTTATAGCAGAGACGAAGAAAAATATATATTTTTTCAAACTTTTTGAATTTATTTAGCAAAAAAATTAAAAACCCCAGGGGTGATTAACCACTTCAGCCCCGGAAAGTTTTACCCCCTTCCTGACCAGAGCACTTTGTGCGATTCGGCACTGCGTCGCTTTAACTGACAATTGCGCGGTCGTACGACGTTGTACCCAAATGAAATTTGCGTCCTTTTTTCCCCACAAATAGAGCTTTCTTTTGGTGGTATTTGATCACCGCTGCGTCATTTCTGATCGCCGGCTGATTTATATTCTTCCTCATATTTTTGGTAAAGTAAAAAAAAAAAAAAAAAAATCGCAAATCGGCGTTTATTGATTGGTTTGCGCAAAAGTTGCCGCGTTTACGGATAATGAGAATTAATTTCTGGGGTTTTTATTTATTTTATTTTTTTTTACTAGTAATGGCAGCGATCTGTGATTTTTAGCGGTACTGCGACATTGGGGCGGACATGTCGGACATTTCTGACACTTTTTTGGGACCAATGACACTTATACAGCGATCAGAAATGTAAATGTCCACTGATTAATGTATAAATGTCATTGGCAGTGAAGGGGTTAACCTGCAGGGGGGGGCGATCTAGGGGTTAACTGTGTTCCCTAGGCGTTCTAACTGTGAGGGGGCTGGGCTACCATGGGCATAATAGATCTAACTGATCCCAGTGACAGGGATCAGTAGCTCTCTTATGTCCCCATTGACAGAGCGGGGAATAGGGTTGCCACATCATCCCTTTAATCCAGGACACATATGAATTACACAGGTTGTTCTGAGGCTAATTTAATGCAGATGAGGCACCAAGTGAGTTTAATTACCACCTTAATCAGCCACAGAACAACCTGTGTAATTCATAGGTGTCCTGGATTAAAGGGATGATGTGCCAACCCTAGCGGGGAACCGCCGTGTTTACATCGGCGGTTCCCCGCTCTTTGGCTCTAGCAGCTCGCCGGCAGACATCGGGTCGGCCAGAGCCACGGGCACACTCCTCCGGAGTGTGTCAGGCACGAGAGCGTGCCGGCGCACGATCGTCCCCTAGCTGCGCCTGCGCGAATCGCCGCCTTTTTACGGCGATTCGTGCTAAGCGTCCTCACAGCCGCAGTAAATATACTGCACGCGGTAATGAACCGGTTAAATACCACCAATGGAAAGCTCTATTTATGGGAAAGAATAAAAATGTCATATGGGTACAGTGTCACATGACCGCGCAATTGTCATTCAAAGTGCGATAGCGTTAAAAGCTGAAAATTGCCCTAGGCATGGAGGGGAGTAAAAGTGCCCGGTGGTTAATATATTCACCTCGATCTCTTTTTGTGAAAGGTAACTTACCTGAGCAGCTGTCCAATTTGCGGAGGTACCTGCGTCAGCCCATTACAGGAGACGTTGAGCTCGGTGAGGGTGGATATCTGGCAGAGCTCGGAGGGGAAATCGCCCAGCTTGTTCTGTGACAGATTGAGAACCTTCAGCTGTGAGAACCTGAGCAGAAAACACAAAGACAGGTCAGCTTTAGCCAGGTCATCCCAGGCAGAGCAATGCAATGTGGATGAGTACCTGCAGAGACTGCTCACTCCTGCTGGACCCTGCAGCTGCAGGAAGTTATGGCGGAGGTTCAGGGACGTGACGTCCTGGCAGTAGAACAGATGCTCGGGAATCTCTTCTAGGCTCTGGCACGAGAGATCGACGGTGCTCAGCCTCTGGGAGACCACCTGGAACCCAATCACACGACGACTCCTAAATATAATCTTTAATGTGTTAAAGCTTTTATTTCCCCGTGATCCCTTTGGGGGGGGGGGGTTTCCCTTCAATTCCTGTCCCTGGGACACCTGTGCAACCCATGAGGGGGTGTGGGGTTATCACCAGGCAGAAAGCTCATATACAGCGAGGGAAAAAGTATTTGCTCCCCTCTGCTGATTTTGTACGTTTGCCCACTGACAAAGAAATGATCAGTCTAGAACTTTAATGTTCGGTTTATTTTAGCAATGAGAGACAGAATAACAGCAATATCCAGAAAAACGCATTTCAAAAAAGTTATCAATTGATTTGCATTTTAATGAGTGAAATAAGTATTTGATCCCCTATCGATCAGCAACATTTCTGGCTCCCAGGTGTCTTCTATACAGGTAACGAGCTGAGATTAGGAGTTCTCTCTTAAAGGGAGTTCTCCTAATCTCAGCTTGTTACCTGTATAAAAGTCTCTTGTCCACAGAAGCAATCAATCAATCAGATTCCAATCTCTCCACCATGGCCAAGACCAAAGAGCTGTCCAAGGATGTCAGGGAGAAGACTGTAGACCTACACAAGGCTGGAATGGGCTACAAGACCATGGGGAAGCAGCTTGGTGAGAGGGTGACAACAGTTGGTGTGATTATTCGCAAATGGAAGAAACACAAAATAACGGTCAATCTCCCTCGGTCTGAGGCTCCATGCAAGGTCTCACCTCGTGGAGTGTCAATGATCATGAGAACGGTGAGGGATCAACCCAGAGATACACGGGAGAATCTTGTCAATGATCTCAAGGCAGTTGGGACCACAGTCACCAAGAAAACAATTGGTAACACTACGCCAGGAAGGACTGAAATCCTGCAGCACCCACAAGGTCCCTCTCCTCAAGAAAGCACAAGTACAGCCCGTCTGAAGTCTGCTAATGAACATCTGAATGATTCAGAGGAGAACCGGGTGAAGGTGCTGTGGTCAGATGAGACCAAAATCAAGCTCTTTGGCATCAACCCAACTCACCGTGTTTGGAGGAGGAGGAAAGCTGGCTATGACCCCAAGAACACCATTCCCACTGTCATACATGGAGGTGAAAACATTATGCTTTGGGGTTTTTTTTCTGCTAAGCGGACAGGACAACTTCACCGCATCAAAGGGACAATGGACGAGGCCATGTACCATCAAATCTTGGGTGAGAACCTCCTTCCCTCAGCCAGGGCATTGAAAATGGGTCATGGATGGGTATTCCAGCATGAAAATGACCCAAAACACACAGCCAAGGCAACAAAGGAGTGGCTCATGAAGAAGCACATTAAGGTCCCGGAGTGGCCTAGCCAGTGCCCAGACCTTAATCCCATAGAAAATATATGAGAGCTGAAGGTTCGAGTTACCAAACGTCAGCCTCAAAACCTTAATGACTTGGCGAGGATCTGCAAAGAGGAGTGGGACAAATTCCCTCCTGAGATGTCTGCAAACCTGGTGGCCCCAACTACAAGAAACATCTGACCTCTGTGGTTGCCAACAAGGGGTTTCTCCACCAAGTACTAATTCATGCTTTGCGAAGGGGTCAACTACTTATTTCACTCATTAAAATGCAAATCAATGTATAACTTTTTTGAAATGCGTTTTCTGGATATTTTTGTTGTTATTCTGTCTCTCACTGGTAAAATAAACCGACCATTGAAATTATAGACTGATTGTTTCTTTGTCAGTGGGCAAACCTACAAAATCAGCAGGGGAGCAAATACTTTTTTCCCCTCACTGTAACAGTAAAATCCATTGTCAAAAATGAACCCTTACCTCCGTTACTAAAAATATGTTCCTGCCTGTGTCCCCCTTTGAGAAATTTCCCATCACTTCTGGTTCTGACAGAAGAAAGGAGTAATCTTTTCTGATACGGTCCTAACACAAATCGTCTACCCCTCAAATTTTCCCTCCGAGCACAAATCCTCTCCCTCCCCCACTCCAAATCCCCTTCCAGCATTTATCACCCTCCCCCAATCCCCCATCCTAGCACAAATCCCCGCCCCCCCCAAAAAAGAAAAAAAAAATTCCCCCACTAGCACAAATGCTCCCAGTCATCCGTACTAGTACAAATCCCCCTACCAAAAAAAGTCCCCTTCTAGCACAATCCCCCCCCCCCCATATTACCTTTTCTAGCACAGAACCCCCCAAATCCCCAAAAGCGCACATCCTCTTACCCCATATCCCCACTTAATACAAATCCCCCCTCCAAATCACCACTCCTGTTAGCACATCTCCCCAAATGTTCCCTCCTAGAACAATTCTTAACTCTTGCCGCACTCCAAATTCCCCCTCCCAACAAAAATCCCCCTCCCCCCAATCTCCTTGTGGTGCCCCTGAACCTCACATGATGCCACAGTGCCCCTCCTGCCCACCCCTTGTCATGGCCCTGCATGCCACTACCTGCCTGGAGTTTGCATGTTCTTCCTGTGCGGGCTTCCTCCGTGTACTCCGGTTTTCTCCCGCACTCCAAAGACATGCTGGTAGGTAAATTAGCTCCTGTCTAAATTGGCCCTAGTATGTGTATGAATGGGAGATAGGGACTTTAGATTGTAAGCTCCTTGAGGGTAGGGACTGATGTGAATGTACAATGTATGTGTAAAGCATTGCCGAAATTGACAGCGCTATATAAGTAGCGGTAATAAATAAAATAAACACCTGCAGCTCCCTGGGTGGGAAAAACTGCGGGAATTTACACTACAGCATAGCTTAGACCTCAAACTGTTCATCTGCGTGGGCCTTAGAATGTCACCGGTTTCCTTTTCTTTTAACTAGCAAGAAAACTTTATTATCTCAGTCGCCCCCCTCCCCCCCTTACCTTAGTAGCCTGTCGGTGCCACCTCTGGTACTCTGCGGCGGAGTCGAAGCTGACGTGGTAGGTGGGAGCTTGTGCTTCGGCAGAGCAGAATGCCAGGCAGTTCGGTCTCCTCTTCACCTCCTCTATCTGGACGGGGGAGAAGAGGCAAATCCACATTATATTAAAGCTGAAACACCTAATAGACCTAAACAACACCTATTATATCGGAGTTATATTTCCTGCCAAATTTGTAAATTTGTGTTTGATGATTCAACTCAGTTTAAAAAAAAAAAAAAAAAAAATCCTGCCTTGACTGCACTGGAGATTTTCTTTAACTCTTTCAATACCGGGCACTTTCCCCCCTTCCTGCCCAGGCCGATTTTCAGCTTTCAGCGCTGTCACACTTTGAATGACAATTGCGCGGTCGTGCAACGCTGTGCTCAAACAAAATCTTTATCATTTTGTTCACACAGTAGAGATTTCTTTTGGTGGGGGTTTTCAATTTTTTGCTAAACAAAGTAAAATAGTGTGAAAAAAAACCAAAAAACATTTTTGCTTTGTTTCTGTTATGAAATGTTGTTTTCTCCTTCACCGACGGGCACTGATAGGACTGCACCGACGGGCACTGATGGGGATGGCACCGACGGGCACTGATGGGACTGCACTGACAAGGTAGCATCCAAACGATTGTTTTATTGCATGATCACATGACAAAAGTAGTACAACATTTCGGAGCCACGCAGGGCCCCTTCATCAGGCACATGCCTGATGAGGGGGCCCTGCGTGGCTCCAAAACGTCACACTAATTTTGTGATGTGATCATGCAATAAAACAACCGTTTGGACGCTACTCTGTTGATCCATGGTGTGCTGGCAAATATTTGCACTTTGACTTTTGAACCAGTCTCCAGCTGGCCCATTGCTACAGCACCCAAATATTTTTGAAGCTCTATCCAGGAAAGTGCGCAATGGGAATATGGAGTATGGCACTGATAAGGTAGCACTGATGGGCACTGATGAGGAGGCACTAATATGTAGCATTGATGGGCACTGATAGGCAGCACTGATGAGCACTGATAGGTGGCACTGATATATGGGCACTAATAGGCAGCACTGATGGGGACTAATAGATGGCACTGATAGGAAACACTGATGATGAGGGACTGACAGCCATTACTGATGGGCACTGATTGGCGTCTGTAAAGGGCACTGACAGGGGTTACTGATGGGCACTGATTGGCAGCTGATGGGCAGTGATTGGCAGATGTGGTGGGCACCCCTGGTGGAGGATGTGCTGAAAATCAATGCGCTGATTATCAGCGCAGACCCCCCCTCTGACAGGAGAGCCGCTAATCAGCGTAAATCAAGGAAAGCTATTTACCAGCACTTCCTGGTTACATGCTGTAATCAGCTGTGATTGGTCACAGCTGATCACGTGGTAAAGAGCCTCCGTCAGAGGCTCTTTACCACAATCAGAGTTGCGGTGTGTCAGAGTGACACACCACACCATCGATCACCGCAGGCGCGTGATCGCGACTTATCCTGCTGGATGTCATATGACGTCTAGCGAGGATAACGCAACCACCGCCCGGCCATCATTCTGCGATCGGCTGGGCGAGAAGTGAAACATAGAAAAGTGACGTCAGAAAAAGACTGAGTAGTCCATCGAGTCTGCCCTTTTTATTTTATTTATTTATTTTCACATTAACCTTGTTGTCTGACTATAGATTTAGGTTTATCCCAAGCATGTTTACCTAAAGTGGTTACCTAAAGCTTTATTCATTCTTTAAAGCTGAATTCCAGGAATTCAGCTCCTTGGTTGAAAAGTGAAGGCACACTGTGAGTCAAGTCCAAAAAGGTGTATGACATCTCCTGTGCTTACATCTATTATTCACATCTGAGAGGTTTACTGCACTCCCGGAAGAGGGCTATCACTGCATTTCCAGAGCTGCTTCAGGTCTAAGCATCTTTAACAGATGCAGCTGCTATGCCTGCCCTTCCCCACCCTCCTGCCCAATCACAGAAGCCTTTGTATTATTTGAACTCATTCACAAAACACAAAGGCATCTTTGAATGGGCAGCAGAGAGGAGGGACGGGCATAGCTGCTCTCTGTGCCTTGCTCTCCTCTCTCACAACCCCAAGTGTCAGTGTATGCTCCGGCAGAGCCATGAACCTGTCAGATATAAACAACAAGAGATGTCATGTACCTCCTTTTACTTAACTCATAGTATGCCTTCACTTTTTACAAAGGAGCCAAGTCTAGTCAAAATAAAAAAATGAGCACAAGGGACACTGATTTCTTATTGATCCAATGTGTCCCTGTGTACTGCTGGCACTTGCTTTCCTTGAAATCCCCCCTTTGCCCGTTGCTGTATTCTACCGGTGTGACGGGGTAAACAGAACCGAGGGAGCCGTGATAGTCTTAGGGCTCATTTACACTCGCTTTGGCTTCAAAGTTTACACTTGCTTCAAAACAAGGCTTCGGACACGCTTGTCTCAGAATGCCAGTCAAAGCTCCTGTCACTAAACACAATAGTAAGCTTACAGTCCTGTTTACACCTTGTGTTTGCTAGGCTTCAAATATTATACCCCATGTTGCTTTAGTGGTGCTTCAAAGTGTCCTCAAAGCCTGCATAGAAGTCTATGACAAAGCTTGCTTGTAGCACCACCACCAAACCATCACTGAAGCCCCACTGAAGCATCACCGAAGCATCATCGAAGCATCACTGAAGCCCCACGAAGCATCATTGATGCACCACCAAAGCACCATTGAAGCCCCACTGAACCATCATGAAGCCCCACCAAAGCATCATTGAAGCCCCAGTGAAGCATCGAAGCTCCACCGAAGCATCACCGTAGTACCATCAAAGCCTCACCGTAGTACCATTGAAGCATCATCAAAGCATCACTTAAGCACAATCAAAGCAACACCGAAGCCCCACCAAAGCAACACCGAAGCACCACCGAAGCATCAAGGAAGCACCACCGAAGCATAATGGAAGCACCACCGAAGCATCAAGGAAGCACCACCGAAGCATCATGGAAGCACCACCGAAGCATCACGGAAGCACCACCGAAGCATCACGGAAGCACCACCGAAGCATCATTGATGCACCACCAAAGCACCATTGAAGCCCCACTGAACCATCATGAAGCCCCACCAAAGCATCATTGAAGCCCCAGTGAAGCATCGAAGCTCCACCGAAGCATCACCGTAGTACCATCAAAGCCTCACCGTAGTACCATTGAAGCATCATCAAAGCATCACTTAAGCACAATCAAAGCAACACCGAAGCCCCACCAAAGCAACACCGAAGCACCACCGAAGCATCAAGGAAGCACCACCGAAGCATAATGGAAGCACCACCGAAGCATCAAGGAAGCACCACCGAAGCATCATGGAAGCACCACCGAAGCATCACGGAAGCACCACCGAAGCATCACGGAAGCACCACCGAAGCATCATTGATGCACCACCAAAGCACCATTGAAGCCCCACTGAACCATCATGAAGCCCCACCAAAGCATCATTGAAGCCCCAGTGAAGCATCGAAGCTCCACCGAAGCATCACCGTAGTACCATCAAAGCCTCACCGTAGTACCATTGAAGCATCATCAAAGCATCACTTAAGCACAATCAAAGCAACACCGAAGCCCCACCAAAGCAACACCGAAGCACCACCGAAGCATCAAGGAAGCACCACCGAAGCATAATGGAAGCACCACCGAAGCATCAAGGAAGCACCACCGAAGCATCATGGAAGCACCACCGAAGCATCACGGAAGCACCACCGAAGCATCACGGAAGCACCACCGAAGCATCATGAAAGCATCATAGAAGCATCACCGAAGCATCACTGAAGCCCCACCAAAGCACCACTGAAGCATCATCGAAGCACCACCACTCACTGAAGTATCACTGAATCCTACAAAAGCATGACTGAAGCCCCACTGAAGCATCATCGGAGCACCACTGAAGCATCATGGAAGCATCATCAAAGCCCCACTGAAGCACCACTGAAGCATCAAAAACACTTTAAAAAAGCATGTTGATGTGGTAGGCAGTTTGGTGGTGCTTCAAGTGAGCTTTGTCATAGACTTCTATGGAGGCTTTGAAGCACCACTAAAGCAAAATAGGTATAATTTTTGAAGCGAAGCCGAAGCAAAGCAGCCAACCCTTTTATTTAGTGACAAGAGCTTTGACTGGCGCTCAGAGAGCTTTAAACAAAGCGTGTCCGAAGCACTTGTTTTGAAGAAAGTGTGAACGAGCCCAAAGAGTACCCAACTATGCCCGTCTCACCCACCTAGCTCCTGGGCTGCACCGCAACTGTGTGGAATACACGTGGTTGTGGCGTGGGGGGTTGAAACGGGCAGTGAGGAGGCCACATAATGCCTTCTCACCTCCTGTCAAACACCATCTGAAGAGCGATACACAACAGAAGAGCTGAGATTCAGACTGCTACAAATGGACATTGGTGACAGGTTCACTTCTTGAAATAACAATACATACATAGGGTACATTCAGCTCACCTTGCCACCCACAAGGGGCAGAATGTGCATCTTCCCCGTCTGACAGTCCTTCACAGAAGAGACGATTAAGCAGGTCCCGCACAGAACGACCAACCTCTCCGCCCACTTATGGAGCTGAATTTTGCCTTTACGTACGTTAAAAACCCCCGACAGCAAAATCCGGTCCAACTGCTCCATGGAGCTGGGCTTCTCTGAAAATAAAAATAAGAATAACATTGTACAGTGACAGTAGATTTATCCAGAGCCCCCCTGACATCTATTGAATACTCAATGTGGAAACGTTCAATGTGACTCTGCTCCTCACGGTTCTATGGACTGGAGTTCTGTGTTGGGTTTCTGTTACTCAATGTGACTCTGTTCCTCACGGTTCTATGGACTGGAGTTCTGTGCTGGGTTTCTGTTACTCAATGTGAATCTGCTCCTCATGGTTCTATGGACTGGAGTTCTGTGTTGGGTTTCTGTTACTCAATGTGACTCTGCTCCTCATGGTTCTATGGAATGGAGTTCTGTGTTGGGTTTCTGTTACTCAATGTGACTCTGCTCCTCACGGTTCTATGGACTGGAGTTCTGTGTTGGGTTTCTGTTACTCAATGTGACTCTGTTCCTCACGGTTCTATGGACTGGAGTTCTGTGCTGGGTTTCTGTTACTCAATGTGAATCTGCTCCTCATGGTTCTATGGACTGGAGTTCTGTGTTGGGTTTCTGTTACTCAATGTGACTCTGCTCCTCATGGTTCTATGGAATGGAGTTCTGTGTTGGGTTTCTGTTACTCAATGTGAATCTGCTCCTCACGGTTCTATGGACTGGAGTTCTGTGTTGGGTTTCTGTTACTCAATGTGACTCTGCTCCTCACGGTTCTATGGACTAGAGTTCTGTGTTGGGTTTCTGTTACTCAATGTGACTCTGCTCCTCATGGTTCTATGGAATGGAGTTCTGTGTTTGGTTTCTGTTACTCAATGTGAATCTGCTCCTCACGGTTCTATGGACTGGAATTCTGTGTTGGGTTTCTATTACTCAATGTGAATCTGCTCCTCAGGGTTCTATGGAATGGAGTTCTGTGTTGGGTTTCTGTTACTCAATGTGACTCTGCTCCTCACGGTTCTATGGACTGGAATTCTGTGTTGGGTTTCTGTTACTCAATGTGAATCTGCTCCTCAGGGTTCTATGGAATGGAGTTCTGTGTTGGGTTTCTGTTACTCAATGTGAATCTGCTCCTCACGGTTCTATGGACTGGAATTCTGTGTTGGGTTTCTGTTACTCAATGTGAATCTGCTCCTCAGGGTTCTATGGACTGGAGTTCTGTGTTGGGTTTCTATTACTCAATGTGAATCTGCTCCTCAGGGTTCTATGGAATGGAGTTCTGTGTTGGGTTTCTGTTACTCAATGTGAATCTGCTCCTCAGGGTTCTATGGACTGGAGTTCTGTGTTGGGTTTCTATTACTCAATGTGAATCTGCTCCTCACGGTTCTATGGAATGGAGTTCTGTGTTTGGTTTCTGTTACTCAATGTGACTCTGCTCCTCATGGTTCTATGGAATGTAGTTCTGTGTTGGGTTTCTGTTACTCAATGTGAATCTGCTCCTCACGGTTCTATGGACTGGAGTTCTGTGTTGGGTTTCTGTTACTCAATGTGACTCTGCTCCTCACGGTTCTATGGACTGGAATTCTGTGTTGGGTTTCAATTACTCAATGTGACTCTGCTCCTCACGGTTCTATGGACTGGAATTCTGTGTTGGGTTTCTGTTACTCAATGTGACTCTGCTCCTCACAGTTCTATGGACTGGAGTTCTGTGTTGGGTTTCTGTTACTCAATGTGACTCTGCTCCTCGCAGTTCTATGGAATGGAGTTCTGTGTTGGGTTTCTGTTACTCAATGTGACTCTGCTCCTCACGGTTCTATGGACTGGAGGACTGTGTTGGGTTTCTGTTGAATCTGCTGAGGCCTCAAATTCTCCCCTCCACCAATCTGATGTCTACGGGCTCCCTTGCTGATGCCGACATCTTACCAGTTTCCTCCAGCTGCCAGGTTTTTGGCCATCTTGATTAGCCAGCGTGGGATTACGCAACACCCGCGCATGCGCAGAAGGTCATTCTTGCTGATTTCACCAGTTAACATTTTTTTCAGTGACGTTGCACAGTTACAGTTTGCCTTTTGAATAGAATTTGTGTAGGAATAGTCTGCCAATTCTATCATATTTTGATGGCTTCCCTTTTAATATTTGCAGTGCCTTGAAAAAGTATTCATACCCCTTGAAGTTTTCCACATTTTTTTTCATGTTACAACCAGGGCTGTTTTTAACACAGGGCAAAAAGGGGCAGCTGCCCCGGACTCAGTCATTGTTGTGGGGCCCAAAGCAGCTGCCCCTTGAGTCTGCTCTGCCTACAAATATTTGATGGGTGGATTTAGGTGGACCCACGAAAATATTTGACCAGGGTCTAATCAATATTAAAAAGACAGCCCTGGTTACAACCAAAAACATAAATGTATTTTATTGGGATTTTATGTGATAGACCAACACAAGGTGGCTCATAATTGTGAAGTGGAAAGAAAATGATAAATGGTTTTCAACATTTTTTACATATAATTATGTGAAAAGTGTGGGGGAATTTGTATGGCGCCCCCCTGAGTCAATAGTTTGTAGAACCGCCTTTCTCTGCAATTACAGCTGCAAGTCTTTTTGGGGAGGTCTCTACCAGCTTTGCCCATCTAGAGAGGACATCTTTGCCCCATCTTCTTTGCAAAATACCCCAAGCTCTGTCAGATTTTAATGGAGAGCATCTGTGAACAACAATTTTCAAGTTTTGCCAAAGATTCTCAATTGGATTTAGGTCTGGACTGTGACTGGGCCATTCTAACACATGAATATGCTTTGATCTAAACCATTCCATTGTAGCTCTGGCTGGATGTTTAGGGTCGTTGTCCTGCTGGAAGGTGAACCTCCGCCCCGGTCTCAAGTCTTTTGCAGACTCTAACAGGTTTTCTTCTAAGATTGCCCTGTATTTGGCTCCATCCATCTTCCCATCAACTCTGACCAGCTTCCCTGTCCCTGCTGAAGAAAAGCATCCCCACTACATAATGCTGCCACCACCATGTTTCACAGTAAGGATGGTGTGTTCAGGTTGATGTGCAGTGTTGGTTTTCTGCCACACATAGCGTTTTGCTTTTAGGCCAAAAAGTTAAATTTTGGTCTCATCTGAGCAGAGCCCCTTCTTCCCCATGTTTGCTGTGTCCCCCACATGGCTTCTCACAAACTGCAAACAGGACTTCTTATGGATTTCTTTCACCAATGGCTTTCTTCTTGCCACTCTTCCATAAAGGGCAGATTTGTGGAGAGCACGACTAATAGTTGTCCTGTGGACAGATTCTCCCCCCTGAGCTGTGGATCTCTGCAGCCCCTCCAGAGTTACCATGGGCCTCTTGGCTGCTTCTCTGATGAATGCTCTCCTTGCCCGGCCGGTCAGTTTAGGTGGACGGCCATGTCTTGGTAGGTTTGCAGTTGTGCCGTACACTTTCTATTTTCAGATGATGGATTGAACAGAGCTCTGAGAGATGTTCAAATTTTGGGATATTTTTTTTATAACCTAACCCTGCTTTATACTTCTCCACAACTTTATCCCTGACCTGTCTGCTGTGTTCCTTGGCCTTCATGATGCTGTTTGTTCACTAAGGTTCTCTAACAAACCTCTAAGGGCTTCACCGAACAGCTGTATTTATACTGAGATTATATTACACACAGGTGGATTCTATTTACTAATCAGGTGACTTCTGAAGGCAATTGGTTCCACTAGATTTTAGTTAGGGGGGTCAGAGTAAAGGGGGCTGAACACAAATGCACCCCACACTTTTCATATATTAATTTGTAAAAAATGTTGAAAACCATTTATCATTTTCCTTTCACTTCACAATTATGTGCCAGTGTGTGTTTGTCTATCACAGTGATGGTGAACCTCGGCACCCCAGTTGTTTTGGAACTACATTTCCCATGATGCTCGTGCACTCTGCAGTGTGGTTGAGCATCATGGGAAATGTAGTTCCAAAACATCTGGGGTGCCAAGGTTCGCTATCACTGCTCTATCACATAAAATCCCAATAAAACACACCTTTGGTTGTAAAATGACAAAATGTGGAAAATTTCAAGGGGTATGAATACTTTTTCAAGGCACTATAAATGGCATTGTCACCGGCCTATGCATGTACATTTAGGAATATTTTATATAAATATTTTTATTATTACACATACAATGTACATATCCCTGCACTCAGCAACAAGGCACTGTGCCAGGAATGTACACCGGTTGCACACCAGATCATTGGATGCTTTTATTACATAATAGGACATAACTACAGCCATAGCGGCTCAGACTGCGACTGCATTTGCAGCGCAGAAAATGCAGCTTTACTGCACTGCAGCACGGTGAACAACACCCATAGGGTGCCCTGGATTTGGGACTGTCTATGCAGCTGGAGTGCAGTCAGAAATCCATTCCCCTGCCTCTGGTGTGAAGACATCTGATGGCAGGACCCACAACGAAGGATTATTCTGCTATCTATAAATGAGCAGGTAAGAAAGAAACGCAGGTCTGAATGTGCGCTAAACCTCGTACACACTGCCAATAATAGAACCCAAACCTGATCTGCTGCATTGTTGTGGCTTCAACTTCCTGTCCTATCTGCTCACATTAAAGGAAAATTACAGCCAAGGGCGGTGAAAGGTTTATGGGGAAGAACATGTGATTGACCCCTATTTGTCTATCCAGCGCCGCCAGACGTTGCAGCACCTGAAACATTTTTTTTATTTTACAAGAATGTGAAGGTCTCCGGGTGCACAGAACGCCCCATGACCTGCTGGCTGTAAAGAGATTTCTGCAGGTGTGCGGGGATCTGAGCCAACTGTGTGACAGTGGGAGAAATACGTGACTGCTCTGTATGGACTTACAGGAAGAGCTCCGCTACCTTGTATCCGTGTCTGAATATTAAAGGATAAGGTCACCTTTATATGAAAAAAAAAAAAAAAATCAACATTTTTTTCAGGTAAAAAAAAATGCATTTATTATTTTTAGGTTAGGGACCTGTAAAGCATTGCAGCCATGGTCAGCAGATGGTGGGTGTAATACCACGGTCCTGCAGACGGTCTGTGTATCTGTCTGCTTGTACCTTCTATATGGCCAGGAAATTACACTGTGACAGGAAGCTCAATGAACCACATAGAGCTCAACAGCACCCTGGCAGTTCAATGAGAACTGCAAGCCGACAGTCGCAAAGGCCGTCAGTACTTGTAGTTTTCCCATTCACATAACACTGAACGGATGACGTGGCCGGGCTTTTTCAGCTCGTGTCAGCTAGCGTGGGGGGTCCCCTGCTAGTTGTCAATACGGGGGAGTGGGGCCCGGTGAATATGAAAATGGGTGTAACATGTAACAAAAGGTGACCTTATCCTTTAATAATATATATATATACACACACACACAGTTAGGAGTTAGAGGAGCAGCTTTGCTACATTGCATATGTATTTGTGTTTTACATATAATTTTTTGCAAATAATGTGTGCGTGTTATATGCCGATATATTACATCGAGTGAGGATCTCCAGTTTACTCGGAGGCCTATGTAATACGAAGTCCAGTCTCCTGACTATCATAGGAGCCGGTCAGGGAGGCGGGACGTCGTTATTACAGAGGCGGGTAAACAGGAGATCCCCGCTCTGTGTAATCTGATGTGAGGCTGCAGATGGGCACTGATCAGGCTGCAATGATGGGGTTGCAGATGGGTATTGATCAGGCTACAATGGTGAGGCTGCAGATGGGCACTGATCAAGCTGCAATGGTGAGGCTGCAGATGGGCACTGATCAGGCTGCAATGGTTGGGCTGCAGATGGGCATTGATCAGGCTACAATGGTGAGGCTGCAGACAGGCACTGATCAGGCTGCAATGGTGAGGCTGCAGACAGGCACTGATCAGGCTGCAATGGTGAGGCTGCAGACAGGCACTGATCAGGCTGCAATGGTGGGGCTGCAGATGGGCACTGAACAGGCTGCAATGGTGGGGCTGCAGATGGGCACTGAACAGGCTGCAATGGTGAGGCTGCAGATGGGCACTGAACAGGCTGCAATGGTGAGGCTGCAGATGGGCACCGATTAGGCTGCAATGGTGAGACTGCAGATGGGCACTGATCAGGCTGCAATGGTGAGGCTACAGATGGGCACCGATTAGGCTGCAATGGTGAGACTGCAGATGGGCACTGATCAGGCTGCAATGGTGAGGCTGCAGATGGGCAATGATCAGGCTGCAATGGTGAGGCTACAGATGGGCACCGATTAGGCTGCAATGGTGAGACTGCAGATGGGCACTGAACAGGCTGCAATGGTGAGGCTGCTGATGGGCACTGAACAGGCTGCAATGGTGGGGCTGCAGATGGGCACTGAACAGGCTGCAATGGTGAGGCTGCAGATGGGCACTGAACAGGCTGCAATGGTGGGGCTGCAGATGGGCACCGATTAGGCTGCAATGGTGAGACTGCAGATGGGCACTGATTAGGCTGCAATGGTGAGGCTACAGATGGGCAATGATCAGGCTGCAATGGTGAGGCTACAGATGGGCACCGATTAGGCTGCAATGGTGAGACTGCAGATGGGCAATGATCAGGCTGCAATGGTGAGGCTACAGATGGGCACCGATTAGGCAGCAATGGTGAGACTGCAGATGGGCAATGATCAGGCTGCAGATGGACACTGATCAGGCTGCAATGGTGAGGCTGCAGATGGGCACTGATCAGGCTGCAATGGTTGGGCTGCAGATGGGCACTGATCAGGCTACAATGGTTGGGCTGCAGATGGGCACTGATCAGGCTACAATGGTTGGGCTACAGATGGGCACTGATCAGGCTACAATGATAGGGCTGCAGATGGGCACTGATCAGGCTACAATGGTGGGGCTGCAGATATTTAAAATGTAAGTTTTTTTCCTGAAACGTCCTTCTTAAAATTAAGGTGCGTGTTATACGCCGATAAATACGGTATTTATAACCCATGCAATAAAATGAACCTTTGATTTGATCCTCATGTCAAGTTCTGAGACTGCCTCATCCATGAGTCTACTCCTTCAATGAGTGTTACAACCACCATGTGACACACACACACATATTATATACACAGTATCTCACAAAAGTAAGTACACCCCTCACATTTTTGTAAATATTTTATTCTATCTTTTCATGTGACAACACTGAAGAAATGATACTTTGCTACAATGTAGTAGTGAGTATACAGCTTGTATAACCGTGTAAATTTGCTGTCCCTTCAAAATAACTCAACACACAGCCATTAATGTCAAAACTGCTGGCAACAAAAGTGAGTACACCCCTAAGTGAAAATGTCCAAATTGGGCCCAATTAGCCATTTTCCCTCCCTGGCGTCATGTGACTCGTTAGTGTTACAAGGCTCAGGTGTGAATGGGGAGCAGGTGTGTTAAATTTGGTGTTATAGCTCTCACTCTCTCATACTGGTCACTGGAAGCTCAACATGGTACCTCATGGCAAAGAATTCTCTGAGAATCTGAAAAAAGAATTGTTGCTCTACATAGAGATGGCCTAGGCCAGTGATGGCAAACCTTGGCACCCCAGATGTTTTGGAACTACATTTCCCATGAAGCTCAACTACACTGCAGAGTGCAAGAGCATCATGGGAAATGTAGCTCCAAAACATCTGGGGTGCCAAGGTTCGCAATCACTTGCCTAGGCAACAAGGAGATTGCCAAGACCCTGAAACTGAGCTGCAGCACGGTGGCCAAGACCATACAGCATTTTAACAGGACAGGTTCCACTCAGAACAGCACCTCGCCATGGTCGACCAAAGAAGTTGAGTGCAGTGCTCAGCGTCATATCCAGAGGTTGTCTTTGGGAAATAGACGTATGAGTGCTGCCAGCATTGCTGCAGAGGTTGAAGGGGTGGGGGGTCAGCCTGTCAGTGCTCAGACCATACACCGCACACTGCATCAAATTGGTCTGCATGGCTGTCGTCCCAGAAGGAAGCCTCTTCTAAAGATGATGCACAAGAAAGCCCGCAAACAGTTTGCTGAAGACAAGCAGACTAAGGACATGGATTACTGAACCATGTCCTGTGGTCTGATGAGACCAAGATAATGTTTTTTGGTTCAGATGGTGTCAAGCGTGTGTGGCGGCAACCAGGTGAGGAGTACAAAGACAAGTGTGTCTTGCCTACAGTCAAGCATGGTGGTGGGAGTGTCGTGGTCTGGGGCGAGCTACAGTTCATTGAGGGAACCATGAATGCCAACATGTACTGTGACATACTGAAGCAGAGCATGATCCCCTCCCTTCAGAGACTGGGCCACAGGGCAGTATTCCAAAATAACGACCCCAAACACCTCCATGACGACCACTGCCTTGCTAAAGAAGCTGAGGGTAAAGGTGATGGACTGGCCAAGCATGTCTCCAGACCTAAACAAACCCTATTGAGCATCTGTGGGGCCTCCTCAAACGGAAGATGGAGGAGCGCAAGGTCTCTAACATCCAACAGCTCCATGATGTCGTCATGGAATAGGGATAGAGTCCAACCTGTGAAGCTCTGGTGAACTCCATGCGCTAGAAGGTTAAGGCAGTGCTGGAAAATAATGGTGGCCACACAAAATATTGACACTTTGGGCCCAATTTGGACATTTTCACTTAGGGGTGTACTCACTTTTGTTGCCAGCAGTTTAGACATTAATAACTGTGTGTTGAGTTATTTTGAGGGGACAGCAAATTTACACTGTTATACAAGCTGTACACTCACTACTTTACATTGTAGCAAAGTGTCATTTCTTCAGTGTTGTCACATGAAAAGATAGAATAAAATATTTACAAAAATGAGAGGGGTGTACTTACTTTTGTGAGATACTGTATAGAATATATATAATCTTACACATAAACGCAACACATCGCATGCCGGAGTCCGCTATGTGCAGCCACTGATGTGAATGGGCCCCATTGTATCAGAATACCCCTATAACCGATATATTGATAAGGCTCATTAAAAGGGAACTGATTGTCCCCAAATCTGGCTGACAATGGTCAAATTGAAGAACAATCATAAGGAAGGGGGGCCATTATCCAAAATGAATACTCAGATTGCTAACGCTCCCCCAGGTGAAGACATCAGGACAGTCTGCCCAATGCAGGAACATACAAAAGTTTGGCCAATGCTTCCCCCATGGTCCTACCACAGACTGATTGGTCGGATATTGTGCCTCCCCCTCCCCCCATGTTACATTGAAGCCCAGCCTCTCTGGTCAGTTCCCACCAATGGTCATCTGGCGCTCAAAGAATTTACCGCTATAAAACCGGATCATGCAGCTGAGGTCGGAGTGGGCCGCCTCCTCTTGTATCCTCAGGGAGTCCCGGAATCCCAGGTCTGACAGGTACTTGTAGATGATGTGCAGGGGGCGCTCCTCGGGTTCCAGCCTCCTGTCAGGAAATGACATTGAGTTTATCGACAAGATCCAGAGAGCGAGTCACTTTCCTGAGGACAATGGAAGTAGAATAAGCTTTTTGCGTTTTATTTTTATTTTTTTGAACCACGGGCTTGCCATTTACAACCATATGGCCGGGGGAGGCAGGGCAGGAGACCGGAGATTTTGCTGCTGCAGTTCAGCAACGCTTGCAGGTCTCCTCCCCGCCCCCAACCCTGTGATTGGACAGTGAAAGGGAAACAGCAGACTGATGAGCCCATCTCCCTGTCACTCTGCTTTCTCCACCCATAAGCATGCTTCTTGCACTGAGGCACAACTGATTGTCTTCTTCTGCTGCCTCTGCCATACAGGGACTGCAAGAAACCGATACCGACTCACATGGTTTACACGGTTTGTATTTATAAAAAAATAAAATAAAAGTTGTAAATTAACCACTTCAGCCCCGGAAGGATTTCCCCCTTTAGGACCAGAGCACTTTTTGCGATTCAGCGCTGCGTCGCTTTAACTGACAATTGCGCGGTCGTGCTACGTTATACCCAAACGTAATTTGCGTCCTTTTTTTCCCACAAATAGAGCTTTCTTTTGGTGGTATTTGATCACCGCTGCGTCATTTCTGATCGCCGCTATAAACAAAAGAAGAGCAACAATTTTGCAAAAAAACCCACATTTCTTACCTTTTTGCTAAAATACAAATCCAAAAAAAAAAAAAAATATATAAAAAATTTTTTTTAAATATATAAAAAAATTTTTTTTTCATCGGTTTTGGCCGATTTATATTCTTCCTCATATTTGCGATAAAAAAAAAAATCGCAATCGGCATTTATTGATTGCTTTGCGCAAAAGTGCTCGCGTTTACGGATGATGAGAATGCATTCCTGGGGTTTTTATTTATTTTTATTTTTTACTAGTAATGGCGGCGATCTGCGATTTTTAGCGGTACTGCGATATTTCAGCGGACATGTCGGAACATTTTGACACTTTTTTGGGACCATTGGCATTTCTACAGCGATCAGTGCTATAAAAATGCACTGATTACTGTGTAAATGCCATTGGCAGTGAAGGGGTTAACCTGCAGGGGGCGCTCTAAGGGTTAACAGTGTTCCCTGGGCGTGTTCTAACTGTATGGGGGCTGCCCTGGCTGGGGAAGGGAAGTGATCACAGCTTCCATGTAGAGGAAGCCTGTGATCACAGCCCTTCCCCCTTCACAGAACGGAGGTCCGTGTTTACTTACATGGACCTCCGTTCTTTCACTCCGGGGGGGGCATCGCGGGTGGCCGGCGGAGATCGACTCCGCCGCACCTGCTCCCTGGCCCTCCCCAGACACAGTGAGCGCGCCTCCGGCGGCGCGCGCGCGCGCTCACTGGGCGCGATCTTGCAGCCGCCGTCGTATGACGGCGATTTGCGCAGGAGCGCCACCTTGTCGCCGTCAGATGGCGGTCGGCAAGAGGTTAAGGCAAAAGTTTTTTCATTTTATTTTTTTTTAGATTTGGATAGAGTGGCGAGGGGGTGGAACCGCTGTCAGGTTTCTATTGCCATCTGTGTCCCCGTTAGGGTCATTTCCTCTCTCCAAATGTCCTGATCATCGGGAATAAAAGTTAAAGTGGAACTTTACCCATAGCAGTTTGATAACAATCAATGTTCTTTCACAAAACATACATTGCACATTACAGAGGATGTAAACCCAATTTTTTTAAACTAACAATTCTGCCTTGTAGAGTAGAGGATGTCATGTCATCTGCGCCCAGTCTTGCCACGAAGAGTAAATCCAGCTCTGAGCAATCCTCTTATCTTTTTTCAGTAGGAAAAAAAAACACACAGAGAAATATGTGACTGTTTCCTCCCCTATGTTGTGACTGACAGCTCATTTCCTTATCTCATGCAGGACAGAGCTTCACATCCCCACCCCTCCTTTCTTCTCCAGCTCTCCCAGGATTGGCTGCTCCACACCTCAGCATGATTGGGCATTCTGAAGTCATGAGGTGCCTTTCCTGAGTTTCGACTGGATGTTTCTCAAAACTCAGGAATAGGAAAGTAGGAGTGTAGAGGTGGGTGGGGAGTCTTGTGACATCAGGATTTCACCCACTGAGCTCCAGCAAAGAGACCCACCCACTGATTCCAGAGTTTTGTGGGGCTGCTACTGCTGAAGGGGGTGACATTTGCAAGGTAGGGATACATGAAGGAGGCTTATATTAATATTGTGCCATTCGTTTATACTGGGTGAGTGGTGGCTTTACATCCACTTTAATAATTATGTTACCAAAATAAGTGTTGTAAATTGCCTCCAGCATTGTTCTGGTTTCTTCTTGCTGGAGGCCGCCATTTTGTTGAAGCACTTCCTTACTGGAAACTCCACCCCTCTCCTTGGTCTCAAAAACTATATTTCACTTTCTCTAATAAAAAATGTACATTCCCAGCTTTGGTTGTATGTCTCGGCTCAGTTATAAAGGGAGGCTGACAGGAGCTTTACAGTGCTGAAGTTCACAGGCTGCCCATAAGGGGGGGGGGGGGGGAAGGAGAGAATATCAGGGAGATAAGACACTAAAAACTTGTAAGTTTAACTCCTTCAATACCGGGCACTTTCTCCCCCTTCCTGCCCAGGCCGATTTTCAGCTTTTACACTTTGAATGACAATTGTGTGGTAATGCAACACTGCACCCATATGACATTTTAATCATTTTTTTTAGACAGATAGAACTTTCTTTTGATGATATTTAATCACCGCTGGGTTTTTTATTTTTTGCTAAAAAGACGAAAAAAGACAAGAAAAAAAACAAAACAAAAAACATTTTCCTGAGTTTCTGTTCGAAAATCTCATAAGTAATTTTTCTCCTCCACTGATGTGCGCTGCTGAGGCGGCACTGATGGGCACTGGTAGGTGGAACAGATGGGCATCACTAATGCGCACTGACTGGCATCACTGATGGGCACTGTTGGAGCTGCACTGATTATCTGTGCAGTACTCCCCTGTGGGCAAATGCCACTGATTGGCAGTCCTCTCCTCTCACTCACATGGGTAAAGGGCCTCAACTTCGGCTCTCAGAGATCAGATATGCGCCACGTTATAGGTTTTACTTTCTGCTATAAAACATATTAAAAAAAATGCATTTCTTCATAAATTTGGCCAAAATGTATTCTGCTACAATCCCAATAAGTGTACATTGATCGGCTTGTGTGAAAGTTATAGCGTCTATGGGATACATATTGGAATTTTTATTTATGTATTTTTTATACTAGTAATGGCGGTGATCAGCGCCTTATAATGGGACTGTGGTGGAAAAACTGACAGTAACAGACGCTGGTCAAAAAAAATCCCAATAAGTGTATATTGATCGATTTGCATAAAAGTTATAGCGTCTACAAACTATGGGATATACATTGGAATTTCTATTTTTTTTTTATACTACTAATGGCGAAGAACAGCAACTTATCATGAGACTGCGATAGTGCGGCGGGAAATCTGACATTTACTGACACTGGTGAAAAAAACCCCAATAAGTGTATATTGATTGGTTTGAATGAAAGTTATAGCATCCACAAACTAGGTTATATATACCAGAATTTTTTTGTTATACTATTAATGCCGGAGATCAGCGACTTATGATGGGACTGTGATAGTGCGGCGAGCAATCTGACACTAACTGACACAGGTAACAAAAAAAGTTTATATTTATTGGTTTGCGTGAAATTAAGTCTGCAAACTATGGGATATATACCTGGATTTTTTTATTTTATACAACTAAAGATGGTGATCAGCAACTTATAATGGGACTGTGATAGTGCCGCGGAAAATCTGACACTAACGCTGGGTGGGAACTGACTAACTGCCACTTACACTAATACAGTGATCAGTGATAATACTATACACCAGGGATATGCAATTAGCGGACCTCCAGCTGTTGCAAAACTACAAGTCCCATCATGCCTCTGCCTCTGGGTGTCATGCTTGCGGCTGTCAGAGTCTTGCTATGCCTCATGGGACTTGTAGTTCTGCAACATCTGGTGGTCCGCTAATTGCATATGCCTGCTATACACCGTCACTGTACTAATGACACTGGCTGGGAAGGGGTTAACGAGGGCAACTAAGGGGTTAAAAGTGTGCTTAACCATGTATATAATGTGTGCTGAATTTTACTACAGATCTCTTTGTTTCTTATCCCTGTGCAGAGCTCCGTGTTGACTGTCAACACCGGGCTCTGGGCTGTGTTGACAACCAATTGCCATTAGTACAGTGACAGTGTATAGTATTATCACTGATCACTGTATTAGTGTCACTGGTGATGCCAGTGACAGTCAGTTCCCACAAAGCGTCAGTTAGTGTCAGATTGTTTGCCGCACGATCACAGTCCCATTATAAGTCGCTGAAAAATTCCAGTATATATCCCATAGTTTGCAGACTCTATAACTTTCATGCAAACCAATAAATATAAACTTACTTGGGATTTTTTTTTTTTTATTATTTTTTTTTTTACTGGCGTCGGTTAGGGTCAGATTGCTCTCCGCAAGTCCCATCATAAGTCGCTGATCACCGCCATAGTTTGTTTGGACGTTGACCGGGATCTGCTGACAAACTCCCGTTGTGTACAATCACAGTGGGTGTTGGCGAGGGGGGAGGGGAGGCCCGCATGCACACGCCCTAAGGCTGCATTCACACTTGAGAGTAGCGTCAGAGTTATTTCCGGCGTTATTATGCACGATATTGGCGTGTTAGTATTCAGCGTTTTTGGGCTTTGGCGTTTTTTGATTAGCCAATAGAGAAAACTATTATCTGTTGCATCATTTCTTGCTCGGTCTTTCAGCTTTTTTTAGCTTTTCCATTAGCTTTTATTTCTTCTTTTATTATTATTCATTTATTATAACGTTTTTTCGTTAGGGTAAGGGGTTCGAGTTCCGTTTAGGTTAGGTTTAGGATTAGGAGTTGGGGGTTAGGGTTATTTATTATTATTTTATTTATTTTTCATTTTATTTTATTATTATATGAGTAATAATAAATACATAAAATGTAAAATAAATACATAAATAGATAAAAATCATAAATAAAAAATAAATAAATTCAATAAATGAATACTAAGTTACAATAAATAAATAAATAACCCTTAAAATTAACCCTTACTCCTTAAAAAATAAAATAATAAACGCAATTTCCCTAAGGCTACTTTCACACTGGGGCGGGAGCGGTAAAGCACTGCCACTTTCAGCGGCGATTTTCCGATGTTATAGCGGCAATACGGCTCCGCTATGCAACCCCCACAAGGGGTTAAAAGTGCCGGCACGCTGCACTTCCGAGGCCGTGTGCAGCCGCTTCGGAAGTGCTTGCCATTGATTTCAATGGTAGGGGTGGTGGAGGAGCGGTGTAAACAGAGATTCCGCGCACCGCCCCAAAGATGCTGCTTGCAGGACTTTTTGTAACGTCCTGCAAGCGCACCGCCCCAGTGTGAAAGCACTCAGGCTTTCACACTGGGGTGGATGGGGGGGGGGGGGGGTGTTTTTTAGGCGCTATTTTTAGCCCAAAAGCGTCTGAAAAAATGCCCCAGAGTGAAAGTAGCCTAACACTAAAAAAATTATTATTAATAATGTATTTTTTTGTTTGAGTTTGGGTGTTTATTATTTTATTATTACTTATTATTAATAATAATGTATTTAATATTTTTTACGGTTAGAGGTTGAATTTTATTAATGTATTATTAAATATTCATTTATTTTACTTATTTATGATGATTTTTAGTTATTTGTGTATTTATGTTACATTTATTTATTATTACGATTTCATTTTTTACTTATTTTCATTTGAGCAGAAAATCACACAAAAACGTGCGCAGAAACGCATTTCCATTCATTTCTATGGGAATACAAACGCGCCAAAAACGCCCAAACGATTGTACATCAATTATTCATAATCTGGAAACTTTTTTTTTTTTTTTTTTTTAGCGCTACCAAATATTTTAGAGAAGAATTTGGAAACGGGTGACCAAAGATCGAATATCACGCGTTAAACTATAAATAGAAGGATCCACCGATAATAAAGCGTCACCACATTAAATCCCATATCAGCGCCAGACAAGATGCCAATCTGATCTATAAACCTCTCCGGGGGAACGCGGGAAAACTTCAGGGCAAATAAGGCGGTGAAATATTTGCTCGGGGACATTAGAGGACTTGGTGATGTGGACTACAAGGGATACAAATGTTCCTCTAATGACAATGAAAGAACGCTTTACTCTGCATGAGCAAACAAGAAAGAAAAGTCTTATCATAGAAGCCGCAGGGAGCGCCCGCCATTTATCACGCTGCCTTACCAACCAGGAAACCGCTAGCGGTAGTTCTTCCAGACGTTGCGTGAATTTTATCCAAACATTCTAACGGGTGAAAATGATAACTGAAGGTTGTTAGGGGAAATTCTGGAACCCCATAGCAAACCAAAACCCAACCTAGAAGTGGGAAGGGGAGGGAAGTCCGGAGTTGGGCTTTAACTACTTAGGCTGCATTCACACTACAGCGGTTTGAATCGCGGGCAGATTTTTTGCAAATATGCTCGCGATTTGAAAGCGCCAATTTGTGAATGACAAGTCGCGGGACTTGCATTAGAGATGGTGCAGGCTCGGCAATGCAAAGAAAAACAAAACCGGCTTACTTCCAGGTTTGGGGCGTGCATATGCACACGCCCAGGGCTTATTTTCTCAGAGAAAGAGGTGCAGGTACTCCCTCCTTTCAAATCATCCCTTGTCTCTGCCCCCAACCCACCTCCAAGCACCGTCCCTTGATCCTACCCACCTCCAAGCACTGTCCCCATGGTTCAACCCCCTACTCACCTCCAAGCACTGTCCCATGGCCCCACCCACCTCCGAGCACCATCCCTTGGTCCCACCCCCTACCCACCTTGGAGCACCGTCCCTTGGTTCAACCCCTACTCACATCCAAGCACCGTCCCTTGGTCCCACCTCTGAGCACCGTCCCTTGGTCCCACCCCCTACCCACCTCTGAGCACCATCCCTTGGTTCAACCACTACCCACCTCCGAGCACCATCCCTTGGTCCCACCCCCTACCCACCTCCGAGCACCATCCCTTGGTCCCACCCCCTACCCACCTCCGAGCACCATCC
>BLSH010529783.1:244485-265902 GCA_018402905.1 Glandirana rugosa
CGTCCCCTAACTGTCCCCATGGTCCCACCCACCTCCGAGCACCATCCCTTGGTCCCACCTCTGAGCACCATCCCTTGGTTCAACCACTACCCACCTCCGAGCACTGTCCCTTGGTCCATCCCCTACACACCTCTGAGCAACGTCCCTTGGTTCCACCCGCTACCCACCTCAGAACACCGTCCCTTGGTGATGTAAATGATAACATTCGCATTGGGGATTTGCGCAATATCACCACATTAAGCATATAACCGTCCCTTGGTTCCACCCCTAACCCCCTTCTATTACCATCCCTTCTAGAGAATACAGAATTAAGTTATTGGTATATAATATGATACTGATAACAAGAAGAGCAATAAAATAAATCCCCTGCAGCCAACAACACTAGAACCCCCCCACCTCCCCCTCCATCATTAATAGACCTATAGCAACAATAGATCTGCCCAGCAACAATAGAGCCGCCACAAAAAAAATACCCTCACTAGCAGCAATAGATCTCCCAAACAGCCAGCAACAATAGACCCCTTCTTCAACAGTAGATCCCTTCCAGCAACAATTAACCCCATCCTGCAACAATAGATCCTCCACCAGCAATAATAAAACTCCCCAGCAACACTAGACCCCCCCCCCCCCACAACAATAGATCCCCCAGCAACCATAGATCCCCTAGCGGCCAGCACACTCTAGTACCCTTTGCCATTACATTCATTCTGTGCTGGAGGGGACGGAACTGCATTCCAGCTAAAAACAAGCCCTGTGCGCGCCCCCTGCTGGCAGGCACTGTGTCCAACCTTAGGCCAATTATTTATGGCTGAGACCTGCTGATCAGCTGTAGGCAATCACAATACAGAGCCCTGTGTTTACAAACACACAGAGCAGCGATCTGTATCTAAGTGATGGGCATGAGAGCCTCAGATCTCTGGGAACCCTCCCTCCTCATTGGCTGAGACAGCAGTGGGTTCATATGTCAATCACAGCCAGTGGGCCAATAAGAAGAGATAGGGGGCGCGCCGAGCCACAGCTTTGTATATGAATGGACACACAGAGCAGTGGCTTGGGAGCGAGCCTGCTCGGGTGCTCCTATAGCAAGCTGCTTGCTCTGGGGGCACTTGGCAGGAGCGAGGGGCCTCTGGCTCCCACTGTTGTCAATCACAATGAGAAGAGAGAGGGGGTGGGGGTGGACACAGAGCAGTGGCTTGGGAGCAAACCTGTTTGGGTGCCCCTATGGCAAGCTGCTTGAGGGTGCTTGGCAGGAGGGAGGGGCAACTGGCTCCTGCTGCTGTCAATCACAGCCAGTGGGCCAATGAGAAGAGAGAGGGGGTGGGCCTGAGCCTCGGATCTCCGGGGACCCTACCTACTCATTGGCTGAGACAGCAGCGGGTTCCTATGTCAATCACAGCCAGTGGGCCAATGAGAAGCAAGAGTGGATGAGCCGAGCCACAGCTCTGTGTGTGAATGGACACACAGAGCAGCGGCTCAAGAATAAGCCTGCTCGTGCGCCCCCATAGCAAGCTGCTTGCTCTGTGGGCACTCGGCAAAAGGGGGGGACGAGGATCAGGGCTGCTCTGTGCAAAACCATTACACAGAGCAGGTAAGTAGAACATGTTTGTTATTAATAAAAAAAAAATTGCCTTTAATATCACTTCCCAGCCAGTGTCATTAATACAGTATCAGTGTACAGTATTATATCTGATCACTGTATTAGCATCACTAGTGATGTCAGTTAGTGTACCTTCCAGTGATGATATGTTAGTGTCAGATTGTCCGCCACACTATCACAGCCCCACTACAAGTCACTTATCACCATTACTAGTATAGTGTCTATAGCTGCGTAAATTCCAGCATATATACCAGGGATATGCAATTAGCGGACCTCCAGATGTTGCAGAACTACAAATCCCATGAGGCATAGCAAGACTCTGACAGCCACAAGCATGACACCCAGAGGCAGAGCATGATGGGATTTGTAGTTTTGCAACAGCTGGAGGTCCGCTAATTGCTTATCCCTGATATATACCATCGTTTGTGGACACTATCATTTTTGCACAAACCAATTAAAGTGATTGAAAAGTCTCATTTTTTTTCTATAAAAATAACAAACATATTTGTACTTACCTGCTCTGTGTAATGGTTTTACACAGAGCAGCCCCGATCCTCCTCTTCGGCTCTCCTGGCCCCTGCCTTCTGACGAGTGCCCCCACAGCAGGCAGCTTGCTATGGGGGGCGCCCGAGCTGAGCCACAGCTCCGTGTGTCCATTCAGACACGTAGCGCTGGCTACGCCCCGACCCCTCCCTCTCCTCATTGGCTGACTGACTTTGATTGGCAATAGCGGGAGCCAATGGCGCCACTGCAGTGTCTCATCCAATGAGGAGGAGAGTCTCGGCAGCCGAGTCTCTCATGCAACATCGCTGGATAGAGATGGGGCTCAGGTAAGTATTAAGGCGGCTGAGGGGGGCTGCTACACACAGAAGGTTTTTTTATCTTAATGCATAGAATGCACCTTCTGCCTTTACAACCACTTTAACCACTTGCCGACCGCATCGTGTAGATATACGGCGGCAAAGTGGCTCTGCTGCGCAGATTGCCTTCTATAAACGGTGATCCACACTCTGTGAGTGTGGCCGCGGGTCGGGTGGACTCAGTGTCGCCGGCGACCCGCGACTGCCTACTACAGAGGAAGAACGGGGAACCACTGATGTAAACATGGCGGTTCCCCGTTCTGTTAGAAGACATGACACTGATCTGCTGATCCTTGTGATCGGTAACAGTTAGATCTGTCATGCCCCTGCCAGCCCAGCCCCCACACAGTTAGAATACGCCTAGGGAACAAACTTAACCCCTTGATTGCCCCCCCTAGTGTTAACCCCTTCCTTGCCAATGACATTTATACAGTAATCAGTGGCTATTTTAAGGCCTGATCGCTGTATAAATGTCAATCGTCCCAAAAAAAGTGTCCGATCTGTCCACCGCAATGTCGCAGTCCTGATAAAAATCACAGATCACCGCCATTACTAGTAAAAAAAAATAAATAAATAAATAAAAACGCCAGAAATCAATTCTCATAGTTTGTAGTAGTGATAACTTTTGCGCAAACCAATCAATAAACGCCTTTTGCGATTTTATTTACCAAAAATATGTAGAATAATACATTTTGGCCTAAACTGATGAAGAAATGTGTTTTTTTATATATTTTTTGTTTGGAAATGTAGTATAGCTAAAAGTAAAAAATATTGATTTTTTTTTTTTCAAAATTGTCGCTCTTTTTTTGTTTATAGCGCAAAAAATAAAAACCGCAGAGGGGATCAAATACCACCAAAAGAAAGCTCTATTTGTGAGGGAAGAAAGGACGTCAATTTTGTTTTGCGCAATTGTCGGTTAAAGCGGCGCAGTGCCAAATCGCAAAAAGTGCTCTGGTCAGGAAAGGGAGCAAATCCTTCCGGGGCTGAAGTGGTTAATAAACACTTATTGGGATTTTTTTATTACCAAAGACGTAGCAGAATAGGAATCGCCCTAAATTTACAAAGAAATTCGATTTTTTTCTTTATTGGATTTGTTTTATAAAAGAAATTAAAAAATATTGGATTTGTTTTATAAAAGAAAGTAAAAAAATATTGGATTTGTTTTATAAAAGAAAGTAAAAAATATTGGATTTGTTTTATAAAAGAAAGTAAAAAATATTGTTTTTTTTTCACAATTTTTTGTTATTTTTATTTATATAATAAATAAATAAAACCCCAGTGGTGATCAATTTCCACCAAAAGAAAGCTTTATTTGTGTGAAAAAAATTATATAAATTTAATTTGGGTACAATGTTGCATGACCGCGCAATTGTCAGTTAAAGTAGCGCTGTGCTAAATAGCCAAAAATGGTCTGGTCAAGAAGGGGGGGGGGGGGAATCTTCTGAAGGTCAAGTAAAAGACAAGACGAAAATTTGGAGAGGGTAGAAATGGCTTTTGTCCACATCAACACGGAAGCACTTATGATAAACGTTGGTCTCACCTGACCAGGTCTCCGTTGAGCTGTATGTACAAACTCTCCATTCCTTCACATGAGCAGATCTCGGAGGTCATGGTGTCCACTGTACAGAGCACAACATGGAGGTCGGGAACGGAGGAACCGTGATCGGATCCGTAGACGAAGACGCATCCACGGGTTGGGTCTTCCCTCAACCAGTCTCGCTCCCGGGAGCCCAGGCAGCACCTCTGCGTCAAGCAGTTCTTGCTCGTGCTACGCTTCATATTCCTCTGTAGAAGAACAAAGTGGCCAAAAGTCAGTACTGGGCCAGGTTTTTTGGCACCTCAAAACACAACAATAAAGCAAAGTATATACATAAAGGTGAAAGAGCCCTTTAAAATGTGCTATAACAAAGGGCGCAGCTAAGTGTAGCAATAAAATTCTTTATTAGAAGTAAAAAGGTAGAATTGGTCACAAGCACAGGGCAATATGGCGCATATCAAACCACAAGTGCTTCTGGAGCACTGGAGATCGGGGCGGCAGATGGACACAACCGTGAAGCAAAGTCTCAGATACGCAAGATGAAGTCAGGAGAAAGCCTAATGATGTCACGCTGTGGGTGTGTCAATGGATGTGGCAACGCGTTTCAGGGGATGCCCACCTTTGCCAAGTGGTCAATTTTATCTTTTAATAAAGCATTTTATTGCTATACTTAGTTGCACCCTTTATGTTTGTTATTGCAGTTGGAGATTTGCCAGCCTTCAAAGGACACCAAGGCTGCATTCACACCTGGGCGGTTTGTAGCTTGAAGCTACAAAACGCTGGAGGGAAAAAAAAATCAATGATTCTCTATGGCTCAGGTAGGCAACCAGTAGCCCTCCAGCTGTTGTCGAACTACAGTTCCCATGAGGCATTGCAAGGCTGGCAGTTACAATTACTCCCAGAGGCATGATGGGACTTGTAGTTCTGCAACAGCTGGAGGGCCCCAGGTTGCCTACCCTTGCTCTATGGAGAGGGTTCACATCTCCACTCAAACGCCTGAAGCCAAAAGCCTGAAAACGCCTGAAGCTCAAACAAGTTCTGGAAGTATTTTTGTAGCTTGATTTGGGCGTTTTTCTACTTTTTACATTGGTGACCTTTTGACCTGTACAAAATTGTGGTAAAAATTGCGGCAAAAACACTGTAAAAACGCCTGTATTTCTGCCTGAAAACGCTTCGCCCAGGTGTGAATGCAGCCTTAAGCTCTGTTGAGAAACTCATGCCAATTCCATCACAGTGGAACATTTACTGCACATTGACTTTTCATAGCTTTTGGGTTCTATGGTCTTCATTGCCTCCTTTGGTTTATGGCAGTGGTGCACCGAAACCAAAAATTCATGATGCACGTGGCCGAAAACCGAAACCGAAATGGACAGCTTTTAAAAAAATTATATATGTTTTAATACAATTGCATTGTAGTCGACTTTTTAATTGATATCAAGAATTTAAATGAATATGTGTTTATTTTCGGCCGTTCTCTGCACTTATTTTTTTTTAATCGGCAAAATGCAGATAACCCAATTTTCAGCCTATAATTTTCGGTTGCCGATATATCAGTGCATCCCTAGTTTATGGTTTTTCTCATTGTCCCCTATTGGTCTTCTTTAGATGCCATGGGTTGCTGTGCATGTTGAGTTACCACTGTACTTGTTGTTCATAGAAGTTTATAATGTCCATCACTGACCTGCATTGGACAGAACCCAATGAGTTGCCAAGAGTTTATTCATCTATTACTTTTTTTTTTATTTGTCTTATTATTCCTCTGTAGGCTTTTTATAAATACATTATAACAATCAGCCAATCACACACTAGACACAAGCTGGCCAAACACCTGTAGACACCCGACTATCACACCTATACGAGTTTGCTGGACGTCACATTCTAGAATCAAACTATTGAGCTCAGGTCTTTCCAGATGATGGGTATGGTTACTGAGCATACGAAGACACTTTAAAGAGTTCCAACCTTTGTGGCAACAGTTTGGTGAAGAACCTTTTCTGTTCCAGCATGACTGTGCCCCTGTGAACAAAGCCAGCTCCATAAAAAGATGGTTTGACCAGTTTGGTGTGGAGGAACTCGAGTGACCTGCACAGAGCCCTGACCTCAACCCTCTTGAACACCCTCAGGATGAATTGGAATGAGTCAGGTCTTCGCAACCAACATCTCCATACAGACAAGGGGTAACCAGTTTGGCGTGGAGGAATGCGAGTGTCCTGCATTGGCCCTGACCTCATCCATACTGAACACCTTTGAGATGAATTGGCACACAGATGGTGAGCCAGCATCATTACCTCCAAATTTCTCAGTCTTTGTGGCAACAGTTTGTAGAAGACCCTTTTCTGTTCCGGCATGACTGTACCCCTGTGTACAAAGCCACTTTCATAAAGACATGGACTGATGAGTTGGGTGTGGAGGAACTCGAGTGCCCTGCAAAGAGCCCTGACCTCAACCCTACTGAACACCTTTGAGATGAATTGGAAAGCCAAATGCCATCCAAGTTTTCTCAATCAAATTGAGTACCTGACCTCACAAATGCTCTTTTGGCTGAATGGACACAAATTTGCACAGACACCCTCCGAAATCTTGTGAAAAGCCTTCCCAGAAGAGTGGAGGCTCTTATAGTTCCAAAAGGGATCAAGTCTATTGTTTTGAAATGGAATATCCAACAAGCTCATAAAGGTGTGATGATGGCCCTGTGTCCAAAAACCGAGAACACTACTATTTTAACATCATCTGACCACCAGGAACGATCACCATAAAAGGACAGCATGGTGGTGTGATATGGGGGATGTTAGCTCTCATGGTAGAGTTCACGTCAGTCTGAACTATGTTTAAGGGCCTGGTAGCCCACTTTTATTAAAAGTAAAAACAAAGCAAAAGTCCATCACCAACCAGTTGCCCATGCAAGGGTTTCAGCTTCACACTAAACAGTATTAACAAAGAAATGCCGAGCCACCTGGCTCTTCAGTCAGCATCAAAGCTGCTCGCTTTGGTCTCCCTGACCTTTGCTCCTCCGGCTCACTCAGTCTGTGCTTGCAGTAGAGTTGAGCGAACACCTGGATGTTCGGGTTCGGCCGAACTTTGCGGAAATGCTTGGGATCGGTACCGAACGTTACCCGAACTTGACCCTGGACCCCATTGAAGTCAATGGGGACCCAAACTTTTCGGCACAAAAATGGCTGTAAAAAAGTCCTGGAAAGCGCTAGAGGGCTGCAGAAGGAAGAAAAATGGGAGATGTTATTAGATCTGCAATCTGTCCCTCAAAGCAGTAGTAATCTCTACCTAGTCCAGTATCAGATCGTTTTGTAATGCAGGATGAGAGATCGTTCTGTAATGCAGGATGAGATGTTATAGATCTACAATCTGTCCCTCAAAGCAGTAGCAGTAATCTCTACCTAGTTATTAGATCTGCAATCCGTCCCTCACAATCTGTCCCTCACAGTGCCGGCAGCATCCTCTCCTTACACTAACCTGAGAGCATGTGACATGCAGCACTGTGACTCCAGACTCAAATAGAGGCTGGGTCACATGATGCACTGGCCAATCACAGCCATGCCATTAGTAGGCATGGCTGTGATGGCTTCTAGGGAAAACCAGTGAAACGCTTGTTGATTGGCTGCCCTGCAGCTATTCAACATGCGTGATAAAATACCAGAACCCGAACCCAGACTTTTTCTCAAACGTTTCGGGTTCGGGACACGGACACCTGAAAGTTCGGTACGGACCCAAACTTTACAGTTCGGGTTCGCTCAACTCTACTCAGGTCCACTCCTGGCCTCACTGGATAAGGTTCTCCCAGCACCTTGGGCTCTCACACTTCTCAGGACTCCATCCAGGCCTCTCCGTGGACTCGGTACTCACCTCAGCTTTCCTAGTCTCTCTGGACCCGTATAGCTGTCCTGACTCTCCCAGCCCTATGGGCAAGAAGTCGTCCAACATAGGGTCACGTCTCCCAAGCAGGTCACCTTTTCTGGCTACAGCACACGGCTATCTTCACACACAGCCTGCATCTCATCTCATGCTCAGATCTGGCTTATAACAATCTTGTGCACTGCAAGCAACTAGCAAACCCAACACATAGGACTGAAGGCTCTGTCCCAGCCAAATCTCTTTACCAAGTCCGGAGAAAACAGAGCATAGCTTTCTCCATTCACAATAAACATGCTAGAAGTTCTCAAACTTCACCTTTAAGAATCCAGTGTCCTTTTATACCAATTTACTACATTCTCACCGTGGCAAAGCCTTGCACTGTCACAGTGGCTAAGTGGTCAGCGGTTTTGAGCTTGCAGTTGCCACCAAAGGACTAACGCTTGCATGGTGTCTGCATGTTCTCCACTTGTTTCCTTTGGTTGCCCTAATTTCAGACTTGTGGGAGGAAGCAGACACAAAGGGAACATACAAATTCTGTTTCAATATATTTATTGAAAGGTTTTTCCAAAAAAGGACACAAATTGTAGGCAAAGAATAACATTAAAGATAAGGTCCACAACGCAGGTGGAACATCAAAACATCAAGAACGAATAGAAAAAGGAGGTCCAAATAGTATACCACCAGTCATCCTCAACACAACAGTATAAGGTAGATTTTCAACATAAAGATAAAATGTAATATCGAAGAATACAACAAACCTACTCATAAGCCCAGCAAGGGAAATATTAGAACCAATGCTACTCCACCACCCACCGGCAAGGCACTACAGAAAGTGTTAGAAAAATAACTAAATGAGAATGAAGTAGAAATGGAAGAAGAGGAGAAAGAGAAGAGCCACCTTGGGGTTTTTAACTATATTCACCATGGTCACAGAATAGATCAAGGAATTAACTCAGATTCAAAACTGGCGCACCTTGGTACAGGTTCACCACGCGTGGAACATCGTACAAGGCTGACCACATCCCTGAAAACACAGAGGAGGCCCCCTGGTACAGCACCAGGTACCATCTAGAGCAGGGTTATGCAATTAGCGGACCTCCAGCTGTTGCAAAACTACAAGTCCCATCATGCCTCTGCCTCTGGGTATCATGCTTGTGGCTGTCAGAGTCCTGCTATGCCTCATGGGGTTTGTAGTTCTGCAACATCTGGAGGTCCGCTAATTGCATATCTCTGATCTAGAGAGTAGCTTATATCCTCTTAGAGAAAGTTGCCAGCGTGAAGTGGGTACGTGGATACAAGTTCACATATATAACAATGAAGTCCTCCAAGTAGGAAACCTTATGTTAGGAATCAGGTGGTTTGGGCACACCATCTATTAAAATTGTGTCCTTGCTATCATTCTCGACGCGTTTCACGGGCTGGTAAATTTGCTTCATCAGGAGAAGCACATGATCACATCTGAGGGTGAAGAATACATGTAAGTTACCCTGGAAAAGAGAAAAAAAAAACCTCGGGAGGAAGTCATGCGAAATGAAACCCCAGGGGACAAAAGAAAAAAAACTATCGACCAAAAATCATTAGCAATGTACCATCAAGCTTACAACTAATAGTATCATCCCAAATCGTATGGGACCACCTTGAGGTTCACTATTTGGTGAACCTCAAGGTGGTCCCATACCATTATTGGCACAAGTTTGTAGATTTTCTGATCAGCTTGTGTTGACGTTTACAGTTTGAAACAAGTATGGTGACGGAAGATGAGAACATTCTGATCTAGTAAGTTTTGGTGGTACATTGTTAATGGTTTTTGGTTGACTTTTTTTTTTTGTCCCCTGGGGGTCCATTTTGCACGACTTCCTCCCGAGGGTTTTCTTTTCTTTTTCAGGGTAACTTACATGTATTCTTCACCCTCGGATGTGATCATGTGCCTCTCCTGATGAAGTGAATTTACCAGCTCGTGAAACGCGTCGAGAATGATAGCACAGGCACAATTTGAATAGATGGTGGATATGTGCCCAAACCACATGGTTTCCTACTTGGAGGACTTTATTGTTATACATGTGAACTTGTATGTAACAAATGCCTTTTATACATGTTGTTATAATGTTATGAATAAAGTTTTGTTAATATTTTGCATTTTTGTGGTGTGAATCAAAAAGTTCCCCTGGGCTATCCAGATTGTGGGTGTTCGTACCTTATATCCTCCCTCCCATGATACCCTTATATGTTCGAGGAGACTACTTCCACCAGCCACTCAAGTCAATCTCCTCCCCTAAGTCCCACTTCCATGCCAGCATATAAGGCAATTCTGCAGGTGGGTAAACAAACCATTTGTACAGCGGGAACATACAAACTCTATCCAGATAGTGTTCCTTCATGGGCCTGAAGATACAGAACTAAGTCCTCATTGCTCAGCCACGGCACTGACTACTGACACAAACTTGCAATGCCATAAAAGTGACCTGTGACCTTTCAAAGAGGGACAGACAAGGTCAATGAGAAGATATTCTCAACGGTGAAAGGAACAACAACAGCTTTCAAACCTTTGGCAGAGCTGCTCCCAGGATGGGCATTGTCAGTAGACAAGATGGCTCCTCTGAGTGGACTTCTGCGCACATGCTAATACTAATGCGCATGTGCGCACCAGGGTGCCCATGTGTACCCGTAATAAATAGTGGCGCCAAATGGTATATTTAAATTGAGCCAGTGCTCAGGATCAGTGGTGCTTTGTCTTCAGCCAACCTGTGATCCTGTATCCTGACTCCAGTCGCTGACTTGGCTTGTCTGACTACTCCTTAAACTCTGCCTGTACTGACCTCAGCTTGCCTTCTGACCAAGGTTTGTGCTCCTGACCCGGCTTGTACCCTGACCATGCTTTTACCAGTGTGTCCCTGTACCTGATCTGTCTTGCCAGTGTAGGACCTGGCTTGCCTGACTCTGCTATTCCTCCTGCTGTCGCTAGGATCTACCTACCAACCGGCTGTGTCTGCTTACCCACTGCCTGCTACCAGTATACGCCTGGTCTGCCTACTATGGCCAGTACCAGCCTGCTTTCATCTGCTGCTCACCAGCCTGCTGGCTTCACTGAAGACCTCTGGTGACTTACCCCTGCCTGGCATGAACACCGCCTCTGCTAGCAAGGCTTACAGGCACTGGTGCCACTCTGCACTCCTGCACATTCTGTTCACCCTATCAGGGGCCCAGAGTCAGAGGTGTGAGAGGCCTTCCTCATCCTATTAGGCTCTGCTACCAGGTACACGATAGCTGCAGTCAAATTTGTGTGTCATTATCGGTTGACTTGCACGGTTTACATAATTTGTTACTTGCACTTTAACTACTGTGTCCAATCACAGCGCAGGTCAGCAGGGAGCGTGCGCAGGCATGACCCAAACCCAGAAGATGGCCAATCACATACATGTATATTGTCCAGTCAGCCTGTGCCGCCCGTCCACAATAAATCCACTGTGGGTAGGCAGCACAGGCTGGCGGGACACTGTACGTGACCGGCTGCCTTCTGGGTTCAGGGCACGCCTGCGCTTGTACACAGCATGAGTCTGGCAGCAGCTTTTAGCCAATGATTTCAGCGCAGCCCCCTAATCCTTGCACCCGGCCCCTAATCTACATTTTTTTAGAAGCCTGAGGCTCCAATTTGCTTCAAAAAAGTGTTGGCTCGGGGCGCAGAGCACTGCACCCTGAGCCCACCCAGTTGAGTGACAATAGCAAATGAATAGTTGCTATTGTCTGCTTGATTTTCCTCCCGGCCAATCAGGAAGCGGGTCATGAGATCCCTCACCCGATTGGCTGAGAGGAGAAGTGATCCTACTGGGCGCCGTGATCCAGAGGAGGAGCCGCCACCTACGACCTAGAGGGGGTAAGTGCAGAAGTTTGTGACAGACTAAGGGGGGGGGGGGGATTGCGGGTGGCGTGACCAGGGGGGGTGGGCTGTGGCTGCATTGTTTGTCGCCCCCCCCCCAAAACAATATACCACCAGCTGCCACTGGTTCCTGCACTATTATGGTCTGACTTTTGATGTGACTTTAGTCCAGGAAATGTAAAGTCAGGTGAAAGTCGCACCATAAGACACATCAAAGTCACACTGTAAAGTCACAATGTAAGCAGCGTGACTGTCGTCTCACAAGTGTGGAAGGAGCCTTAGGCACACAGTTAACCCCTTATTGCCCCTAAATACAAACCCCTTCCCAGCTAGTGTCATTGCTACAGTGACAGTGTATAGGATTATACCTGAATTAGTGTCACTAGCAATGTCAGTAAGTGACCCTCTCAGATAGTGTCGGTTAGCGCTAGATTGCCCGCCACACTATAAGTCGATGATCACCACCAGTACAGTATGGTGTCTACAGCTGGGTAAATTCCAGTATATATACACACCATAGTTTGTAGACGATATAACTAACAAAAAACAATTAATATACACTAATTGAGATTCGGGAGTTGCACTTTAACTACTGTGTCCAATCGCAGCACGGGTCAGCAGGGAGCGAGCGCAGGTGTGCACCGAACCCGGAAGATGGCTGCATTGTTTGCCCCCGCCCCCCGTAAACAGAATACAACCAGCTGCCACTGGTTCCTGCACTATTTTGGTCTGACTTTTGATGTGACTTTGGTCCAGGAAATGTAAAGTCAGGTGAAAGTCGCACCATAAGACACATCAAAGTCACACTGTAAGTAGAGCGACTGTCCTCTCACAAGTGTGGAAGGAGCCTTAGGCACAAGGTTAACCCCTTGATTGCCCCTAGATATTAACCCCTTCCCAGCCAATGTCAGTACAGTGACAGTGTATAGTATTATCATTGTACATTTTATTAAGTGACCCTCCCAGATAGTGTCTGTTAGCGCTAGATTGCCCGCCACACTATCAGTCACACCATAAGTCGATGATCACCACCATTACAGTATGGTGTCTACAGCTGGGTAAATTCCAGTATACATACACCATAGTTTTATAGACTATATAACTTTAACAAAAAACAATTAATATACACTAATTGGGATTTTTTTTCTACTAAAGCCATGTAACAGAATACATTTTGGCCTAAATTTAATTATTTTTATTGGATTTGTTTTATAAAAAAATATATTTTTTCAAATTTTTTGGTATTTATCCATTTATAGAATAAAAATTTTAAAAATGCAGAGGTGATCAAATACCACCAAAAGAAAGCTCAATTTGTGAGAAAAAAAAAAAGATACAAATTTTATTTGGGTACAGCGTCACACGACCGCGCAATTGACAGTTAAAGTAGCGCAGTGCTGAATAGCAAAAAAATGAACTGGTCATGAAGGGGGGGTAAAAACCTTCTGGAAGTCTGGTGGTTTCAGCCCTGGTTCACACTGAATGCGGCTTTGAAATTGTGTGACTTCACCTGAAATCACACAATTTCAAAGCCGCATGTCAATGCAAGTTGCACCCGAAGTCGCCAAAAGTACTGCAGGAACGACTTTTACTAATCGGCGCCGCAATGCAAAGTCGGTGCAGCACCGACTTGAACAGTTCCATTCCGGACAATAGGGTGCAACTTCAACCTATCAAATGGCATGACAAGTCGCACCAATGTGAACGGGGCTTAAAGCCGACTCATGCAAGGCTCCACATTGGCAGACAATTCTAAGTTGCTCTTTTTCTTTACAGGACTGCATAGAACGGCACAAGTCCAACAGACAACCCTCAGCACTGGACCTTACACCCTTCATCCATTAGCAGGTAATTAAAGGACTTCAATCCAGGGAAGTTCCATAAGATAATAAAAGATTAGCGTTTAATCCAGTTATGTATTAATTAGAAATCTAGAAATGCATGATTAACATGGTTGATATAAAGTCATTTATTGTCTGTAATTTCCTACAAGTCAGGACTCAGATCGAGAGAGATAAGGTCAGCAAAAGAAGTCATTTAGCGCCCAATGCTAAGCTACTTCTGCATGCTTGCTGACAGAAGGAGAATGCAGTGATGACTTTATTAGGCTTGGTTTAGACCTGCGCTGCTCTCTAAAAAGGAAAAAAACAAAAAAAACAAAGAGAGAGAGAGAGAGCAGTATAGGGGTTGATTTTGACAGTTGAACAGGGTTTTTCAATGGGAACGCCATGCCATGACCACAAGCCTAGCGTTTGGCACGCAGTTGCAGCGCGGCCCCATTCACTCGAATGAGTCGTGTTAGGCGGCGATGATGCCCATCGAATGCAAAGGGGTATCATTTTTGGCAAGCTATGAAGCATAGTTGCCGCAGCATTTTTTCAACTCTGTCCAGCTGCCTTTGCAGCTTAAGGGGGGTAAAAACGCAGCTCTATCTTCTCTTTACAACACTACTCCTCTCACTGATACCAATGATGGGTCACTATTCCTCCCACTGACACCAGTGATGGAGCACTATTCCTTCCACTGACACCAATGATGGGGCACTATTCCTCCCCGTTACCAATGATGGGACACTATTCCTCCCACTGACACCAATGATGGGGCACTATTCCTCCCACTGACACCAATGATGGGGCACTATTCCTCCCACTGACACCAATGATGGGGCACTATTCCTCCCCGTTACCAATGATGGGACACTATTCCTCCCACTGACACCAATGATGGGGCACTATTCCTCCCACTGACACCAATGATGGGGCACTATTCCTCCCACTGACACCAATGATGGGGCACTATCCCTCCCACTGACACCAATGATGGGGCACTATTCCTCCCACTGATACCAATGATGGGGCACTATCCCTCCCACTGATACCAATGATGGGGCACTATTCCTCCCACTGACACCAATGACAGGACACTATTCCTCCCACTCATACCAATGATGGGACACTATTCCTCCCACTGACACCAATGATTATTTAGAAGGTTTTGAATCCCTGCTCTATATCTTTGGTAAAAAACGATTGTTTGATGCTGCTTCTGGTTCAACTATACAAAGATTACTCAGTTTGGGAGACCTCTTGCCCTTGGGAGGGGTCCCTGATTTTGGGAAGAGCTGTAAAACCTGGGCCATTGCGCTGAGCTAGGGAATTCTATTGGTACCAGATGGAGATTCATGTCCAGGGCCTCGCCTCTACCTCTTCCGGGAATACAAGTCCATGGTTTTTACGGCAGTTGACATTTATTGCAGCTGTGCGGATTGCCTTTGGCTTTAATATGGCCTGCGAGGAGTGAGGAGCAATAAAAAGGATATAAAGCTTGCCATCAAAATGCCATCGTCATGGGACAAGTCATCTATCCTTGAGAAGAGTTAGTGATTGGGGGTGGGTCCCCCTAAACTGCCCCATCATCAAATGACCCCATCAACTGACCTCACACACCGTCTCTTAGCCCTTGACTACACAACAATATCAAAGTTGCTTCCACCTGTCTGAGCTTGGGTTGTATGATCTATAACTGTTATGCAAACTTAAGAGCTGGGAGACGCTGGGGGTTATTTACTTAAGTAGGCGAGTGCAAAATCTGGTGCAACTCTGCATAGAAACCAATCAGCTTTCAGGTTTTATTGCCAAAGCTTAGCTGCACAAGCTGAAGTTAGAAGCCGATTGGCTACCATGCACAGCTGCACCAGATTCTGAGTGCTTTCGTTTTAGTAAGTCTCCCTCACTACAGCCGTGGTCAAAAGTTTTGAGAATGACACAAATATTAATTTGCATAAAGTCTGCTGCCTCCGTTTTTATGATGGCAATTTGCATATACTCCACAATGTTATGAAGAGCGATCAGATGAATTGCAAAGTCCATCTTTGCCATGAAAATGAACTTAATCCCATAAAAAAAAAATTTCCACTGCATTTGTGAAGAAGGCTTCAGGGCGCCCAAGAAAACCCAGCAAGTGCCAGGGCCGTCTCCTACAGTAGATTGAGCTGCGGGATCGGGGCACCACCAGGGCAGAGCTTGCTCAGGAATGGCAGCAGGCAGGTGTGAGGGCATCGGCACGCACAGTGAGGAGAGGACTTTTGGAGGATGGTCTGGTGTCAATCAAGGCAGCAAAGAAGCCACTTCTCTCCAGGAAAAACATCAGGGACTGACTGATATTCTGCACACCCCTGACGACGTCATTGATGACGAAACGCGTTGGGTGGACACCAGGCGACGCTCGTTTCACACGTGACCGGGAAGTTGAGTTGTGGGCGCTTACTTGGTTTCTGGACGCCGGACACTCTGTGTGTTTAGACGCTGAACAATGCTGTTTTTTAACCTCTAAAATGTGAGTAACCACTTGTAGGTTTTATACAAATAAACTTTTATCCATACCATCTGCACTATTTGGAAATTTGCCCTATCACGTTGTTTGCACAGACTGCAATTTCCTTGGTGTTTTACATCTCTACCAAAGTGCATTCTGACCCTCCGTAATAGATGGTCATTGGAATCTGGTAAGAAGCTGTGTGTGGCGGTGACATTGGTGACGGGCGTACACATTTATTGAATCCATAGGATTATCTTCAATCAATTTTGTTTGGACTTTGCGCTGCAGTTTTTGATATCAGGTGTGAGGGCATCGGCACGCACAGTGAGGAGAAGACTTCTGGAGGATGGCCTGGTGTCAATCAAGGCAGCAAAGAAGCCGCTTCTCTCCAGGAAAAACATCAGGGACTGACTGATATTCTGCAAGTGTAAGGAACATGTCAGAAAAGAGCCGGTGTCAAAAGATGGATCTGTGCACTGTGCACACCAGAAACGGCGCCAACCGGCTCTATTTGAACTCACAACGCCCAGCAGCCAGTGCTGTCCGTTCTACAGCGTTCCTGTGACCCCCCAGCGTTTGTTCTAGTGAGACTTCCTGTACCTGTGACCCCAGCTATCCCTTTGGACTTTGTTGTTATCTGCCTGCCCTGACCTCTGCTTGTCTATGACCACTCTCCTGCCTGATCCTTTGTACTGCATCTGCCCACACGTTGCCGACCCTGCCTGTACCCGCCAGCCTGAACCCCTTGTATCGCACTGCCAGCTTGTTACCGACCCGGCCTGTACTACCACTCTTCTGCTTGCACGAGCTCCTGTGGACCTGCACCTACCATCTGTGACCAAGTCCAGCCCTCGTGCCCCCCTGTGCTCCTGAACTCCCTGTCTCCATTATCAGGGGTTCACGAACCAGGGCAGTAAGAGAGGTTGCCCCCGCATAAGTCAGACTCGACCATCAGGTACGTGGCAAATTGTTTGGGGCATCCGGAAAAAAACCTTGAGAAGAAAATGGTGAGCGCTACCATCAGTCCTGAGTCATGCATCCTGAGACCATTCATGTGTGGGGGCTTCTCAGACAAGGGAGTGGGGGGCTCACTCACAATTTTGAACACCACCATGAATAAAGAATGGTAAAAACACATCCCCTGAGAGAAACTTCTCCCAACCATCCAAGAACAGTTTGGTGAGGAACAACGCCTTCTCCAGCATGATGGAGCACCTTGCCATAAAGGAAAAGTGATAACTGAGTGGCTTGGAGAACAAAACATTGAAATTTTCGGTCCATGGCCAGGAAACTCCCCAGACCTTAATCCATTGAGAACTTGTCATCAATCCTGAAGAGGTGGGTGAACAAAAAAAAAATCCCACAAATTCTGACAAACTCCGAGCATTGATTGTGCAAGAATGGTGGGTCAGTCATCAGTCAGGATGTGGCCCATTAGTTGAGTGACCGCATGCCGGGGGGAATTGCGGAGATCTTCAAAAAGAAGGGTCAACCCTGCAAATATAGACTCTGCATAAACTTCATGTCATTATCAATAAAAGCCTTTGACACTTATGAAATGCTTGTAATTATACTTCAGTATCCCATAGTAACACCTGACAAAAAGATCTAACAACACTGAAGCAGCAGACTTTGTGAAAATTAATATTTGAGTCATTCTCAAAACTTTTGGCCACATTTTGCATGTATTTGGGGGTCAAACAAAAATAAATGAATAGAATGAATGAAATCATTCAAAGTGAAATGAATAAACACTCTCCAAGAAATAACTTCACATAAGAAGCCCCCCATCACATCAGGGTCCCTCACCAGAGTCAACCTAACCATACGGGCCCATCAGAGTCCCCAGGACATCGTGGTTCCCACCAGAGGCACCCAATGCATCAAGGTCCCCCACCAGAGGCGCTCCATTCATCAGGGTCCCCCACCATAGGCGCACCATACATCAGGATCCCCCACCAGAGGCGCACCATAAATCAGGGTCCCCCCCAGAGGCGCACCATACATCAGGGTCCCCCACCAGAGGCGCACCATACATCAGGGTGCCTCACCATAGGCGCACCATACATCAGGGTCCCCCACCACAGGCGCACCATACATCAGGGTGCCTCACCATAGGCGCACCATACATCAGGGTGCCCCACCATAAGCGCACCATACATCAGAGTGGCCCACCATAGGCGCACCATACATCAGGGTGCCCCACCATAGGCGCACCATACATCAGGGTCCCCCACCAGATGCTCCCCCCATACATGAGGGTCCCCCAGCAGAGTTCCCCAGAGGTGCCCCATACATCAGGGTCCCTCACCAGAGGTGCCTTATACATCAGGGTCCCCAACCAGAGGCGCCCCATACAACAGGGTCCCCCGCCAGAGGTTCCCCATACATGAGGGTTCCTCACCAGAGACGTCTACATCAGGGTCCCCACTAAAGGTCCCCCACTAGAGACTCCCATTACATCAGCATCCCCATCAGAGTCCCTCTTACATCAGGGTCCCCATCAGAATTGCCATCAGAAACACCCGTTACATCAGGATGCCCATCAGAGTACCCCCTACATCATGGTCCCCCAACCAGAGTCCTCCAACCAGAGTCCCCCAACCAGAGTCCCCCATCAAAAGTAGAGATAAACTGATCTGATTACTCAGTTTTTGATTGAGTCTAAGGATAAGCAACTAATCCTAAGTGTGGGACGTGGTTTGGAGACCCCAATCTAGATCTAAAAATAAAAGTTCTGTCTATAGACACATGTTTAGGGTCGGTGTGCATGAGGCCTGGCAAATCTGACACTTTCCCACACATGCCTGCACAGTTATAATGATTTCAGTTGAATCAATTAATTCCGGAATAAACCCGGCCGTGGCCACTTCTTTAGGATCCTGAGAAAGTTTTAGGTTTACCCACTCTCTATCAGACCGGATGGACTCTGGGTCCTGCAGACGGCGACATTGTAGATCTGAGCTATTAGCCGGCTAATTACAAGACTTCAATCATTGGAAGTGTAGCACTTAACTCGCTTCCATACAAGTGACAGGGAAAGAGAAACGAGCTTATCGGGCGCAGAGGGCAAAGGTCATCACCAATCACAGAGCTGTCCGGGCTGAACGCTCAATATTCCGACAATTAGCAAATACCGCGATAAAAGTACCTGCCCGGCTCAGGACACCAACATCTCCACCATATGCAATGGCCCCCTTCACAAATGAGCGTAGTGTCGCTTGAAGCTCATCCTTAAACTGATACTTAACACACGCTGTGGAATGTATATTGTCCCTTCTATTTCTGTATGGGGATGACGGCTCTTTTATTAAAAAAAAATTAAAAAATCCCTTTTTCTTAATGGATATCCCGCTGTCACATGACCCAGCTCTCTCCCAGCTGGTCTGCAGGGAAACATAAGCAGGACTTCTAGTCCTCTGCTGCTGGTCACATGGTCAAAAACAACAACAGCCTTTGGAAAACAGAGTAAAAATAAATTAATATCAATAAACGGTTTTAAATTGTCACACAAATATATATTTAAAATTAAATCTTTATTCTTTTTTGGCAATAACATGGTGTGGGAGGATATCTGCCAGTCACAGGCTGTGCCACGCCTCCTCCTGCCTGTGTCTTAGAATAAGAGGGAGGTGAAGCCTCCATTACCAATGAAGTGCAGGATTTCAGGGGTTAAAACAAACAATGAAGGAATGTCAAATGCCAGCTAAAAAGCAATCCACCGTGGGTCGTTCAGAGGGTGATGTTTGTGTAAATGAGGCCCTTAACACCTTCCCAGGCCGCCTTCAAAAAGTTCTGAAGATTTTGGGTAAAAGTGAATTAGCCCTTTAAGCAAAAATGCAATATAGACAGCCACATTAACACAGGTATATAGACACAACAGCTGTATACAGATGCCTGTCTAATATAGAACACCTGAACACATATATAGGAGGATTGTCTTTGTAATGATTGGCTCCTCTATAAAGAGATGTCTCTGTACACAGCTAGATTTCAGGTATACGGCAGTAACTATGAAAGGGCACAACTACAAATAAAAGCTGGAGAGCCTCTACTACAAATAACCCCGCTACACAGGTACAAGGGTCTCCGGACCCAGGAAGGCCCGTACACAGGTATAGGACATCGCTCTCAACAACACCTCCCACCTGTACGCAGATATACAGAAGATCCGTGTATGCAGGTGTATATAGGGGAGATCTCAGAATACAGGTGTATATAGAACAGAGCTCAGTATACAGGTGTATATAGAATAGATCTCAGTATACAGGTGTATATAGAATAGAGCTCAGTATACAGGTGTATGTAGAATAGATCTCAGTATACAGGTGTATATAGAATAGATCTCAGTATACAGGTGTATATAGGATAGATCTCAGTATACAGGTGTATATAGGAGAGATCTCAGTATACAGGTGTATATAGGAGAGATCTCAGTATACAGGTGTATATAGAATAGATCTCAGTATACAGGTGTATATAGAACAGAGCTCAGTATACAGGTGTATATAGGAGAGATCTCAGTATACAGGTGTATATAGAAGAGATCTCAGTATACAGGTGTATATAGAATATATCTCAGTATACAGGTGTATATAGGAGAGATCTCAGTATACAGGTGTATATAGAATAGATCTCAGTATACAGGTGTATATAGAATATATCTCAGTATACAGGTGTATATAGGAGAGATCTCAGTATACAGGTGTATATAGAATAGATCTCAGTATACAGGTATATATTGAATAGATCTCAGTATACAGGTGTATATAGGAGAGATCTCAGTATACAGGTGTATATAGAATAGATCTCAGTATACAGGTGTATATAGGAGAGATCTCAGTATACAGGTGTATATAGAAGAGATCTCAGTATACAGGTGTATATAGAAGAGATCTCAGTATACAGGTGTATATAGGAGAGATCTCAGTATACAGGTGTATATTGAATAGATCTCAGTAAACAGGTGTATATAGAACAGATCTCAGTATACAGGTGTATATAGAATAATACTCAGTATAGAGGTGTATATAGAATAGATCAGTGTATACAGGTGTATATAGAATAGATCTCAGTATGCAGGTGTATATAGAATAATACTCAGTATACAGGTGTATATAGAATAGATCTCAGTATACAGGTGTATATAGAATAGATCTCAGTATACAGGTGTATATAGAATAATACTCAGTATACAGGTGTGTATAGAATAGATCTCAGCATAGAGGTGTATATAGAACAGATCTCAGTATACAGGTGTATATAGAACAGATCAGTGTATACAGGTGTATATAGAAGAGATCAGTGTATACCGGTGTATATAGAAGAGATCAGTATATACCGGTGTATATAGAATAGATCTCAG
>BLSH010529783.1:319493-338035 GCA_018402905.1 Glandirana rugosa
CCCCCCCCCCCCCCCCCCCCCCCCCCCCCCCCCCCCCCCCCCCCCCCCCCCCCCCCCCCCCCCCCCCCCCCCCCCCCCCCCCCCCCCCCCCCCCCAAACAAACGCTTTAAAGCTAAATTCCAGGAATTCAGCCTTTTTGTAAAAAGTCCAGACATATGAGTTAAGTCCAAGGAGGTGCATGACGACATCTCCTGAACTTACCTCTTATTTATATCTGACAGGTTTATGGCTCTGCCAGCACACACTGACCCAAGGGGCTGTGAGAGAGGAGAGAGAGGCACACAGAGCAGCTATGCCCATCCCTCCACTTTGCTGCCCATTCATAGAAGCCTTTGTATTTTGTGAATGAGTTCATATAATGAAAAAGCTTCTGTGATTAGTCAGGAGGCGAGGAGGGGCAGGCACAGCAGCTGCACCAACTAAAGTTGAAGATGCAGAGACCTGAAGGATCAGGGCCAGGCTCCCGGAAATACAGCCATAGCTCGCCTGGAATGAGAAGGGTTTAATGAAAACCAAGTAAGAGTGCAAGTCTTAAAGCTGAACTTCAGAGAAATTAGAAAACGACCCTTTCGGTGGGGCTCCCCTGCACTGTGCTAAAACTGAATTCCAAGAATTCAGCAGGCATACCATGAGTTGAGTCTAACGAGCCGCCTGCCACCTCGTAGACTTTTCTCTATTATTCACATCGGACAGATTTAGTGTGCTCCAAGAAGATAACTTCTGAAGCTCCAAAGATGCTCCTTCAAGAGCAGGGTCGCTGGAACTGCTATGCCCGCCCCTCCTTCTGCCCATTCACTGAAGCCTTTGTATTAAGTGAACTCAATCACAAATGAGCTGGGATGACCATTTACAATAATCTAAGGCCCAGTTGTTGTCAGTTTATTGAAGATCAGCACAGCGAGTCAGCCGATGGATCACTCAGTAATCATCATTCAACAATCTCGGGGGCCTGTGCAAGAGAAGGCTTCAAAAAGAGCACTTGATTCTGGGGTTGATTTATTAAAGGCAAATAGACTGGTCACTTTGCAAGTGCAGCTGCTCCACAGATTAGAAAATGAGGGGAAGCTCTGCTGACTTTCATCATCTAATCATGTGCAAGGAAAAATGTGTTTTTTTTCCTTACATGTAATTGGGCATTCTTTGCAAACTGAAGTTTCATCTTATTTACCAAGCTCTGGAGCAACTACATTTGCAAAGTGCACAGTCTATTTGCCTTTAGTAAATCAACCTCACTTATATTCATTCGCTGTTGTAACACACCTGGGTGGGCTGTGAGAGCACTCTCTGTGCTCTCAGCACACCCTATTTTGAAGCCTATTAGAGCTCTGGCTCTAATAGGTGCTTCATAAAAACACTCCCGCCCACCTCCACAATTGTATTTCATGCAGCCCGCCATCCTGAAAGGGGCCGAGTGCATGGATAGAGGGGGCGGCGGAAGGGATGGGGAGGTGACGCTCCTGCGCCCACGATGGATGGGCCGTCCCTGACAATGGGGCATGATGCCAACACATACTGAAATAAAATGAAGTGTCAGTTGTGTGCTAAATAGTTCTTAGCCCTGTTTACCTGGGAGATGTCATCCATAATGGCCTTGTAGAGCTTCTGTACAGTATATTCATGCATCTCCGCGCTATTCGTGATCAGTTGAATGAGATTAGGAACTGCGTCATCCCGTACGTAGCTTCCAGCCTAGAAAAACACAAAAACCAAAAAGGGGAAAATCAGAAGGTGAATCCATAAAGAACGGACTCAAATCCAAGCAACACAGGCCTTGTAAAATTACCGCCTCTTTCAAACATGTTGATACCTTTCGCGGACAGCCTCCGATCATCGCCCCAAAAGGAGTTTTATATCGGTTATAGAAATAAACAAACCATGGCAGGTTAGATGCTACGGTCAATTTGCTAAGCCAGCTGACCTACCAGTATGTGCTGGGGTTGTAGAAAGGCACTTGGAGCACCTTGAAAGAAACTGTTTAAATAGTGAAAGACACTACAAATGCCATGTGGTCTAGAACCTGGAGATAACTGCACCCAGGACTCCAGTGCTGCATAACCACTATTTACCACTGAGACCCCATAGTACTCTCTGAGCAATTCAGTTATTCCACACAGGGGAACTGACAGCAGACTAGAGCTACACTATTAGGACAAAAGATTGTGAACACCTGACCATCACACTTATATGAGCTCTCTGAAAATCCAGTTCACCCCTAAAGCTTTTGCAGCCGTTATGAATGGGTCAGCAACATACGCCAGTACCTTAGGATAGATTCACACTGAGGCACCGGTACTTTAGCATCATCTTGCCGGCGCTTTAGTGCCGCTTTTCGGGCGCTAGTGGGTCGGTTTTTAAAGGTCGTGTGAAAACTGGACTTTTAAAAAGAACACAACAAAGACCCGTGTTGCGGCACGGAAATGTTGCCCAATCATTACAATGGGCAGGGGCGTTTTGGGAGCGCTGTATAACCGTCCCCAAAAGATGCTGCTTGCAGGCCTTTTCCCGAACATCCCGCAAGCGCACCACCCGGGTGCGAAAGCACCCATTGCAATGAATGGGAGCCGGTTTTCAGGCGCTTTACAAGTGCTATTTCTAGCGCTAAAACACTGCCTCAGTGTGAAAGGGGTCTTAAAGAGTTTCTAGAGGTACAAGGTTTTTTAACTTAACCACTTAGAAGACTGGGCTTTTTCAGGCACTTTGTTTACAAATTTAAATGAATATTCTTTGATAGAAAATAACTTATAATCACCAAATATACATTTTTTTTTTTTAAATGGAGAACCTAGAGGGGTAGGCAACCAGTAGCCCTCCAGCTGTTGTGGAACTGCATTTCCCATGAGCATTGCAAGGCTGGCAGTTACAATTACGCTCAGAGACATGACGTGGCAATTGTTGCAATTTATGTCGCGCTGTATTTGCGCAGCAATTTTTTAAATGCTATTTGTGGAAAATATACACTATAATGAAAAAAAAAACCACAATAGTTGCACCAATTTTTTGAATAATGTGAAAGATGTTACATCGAGTAAATAGATAATTAAAATGTCATGCTTTAAAATTGTGCATGCTTGTGGACTGGCGACAACCTATGGTACTTTAAAATTTCCATAGGTGACACTTTAAACACCTTTACTTGTTTCCGGTTTAGAGTTAGAGATCTAGCGCTATAATTATTGCCCTCGCTCTACCGTTCGTGGTGAAAGCTCACTTAAAGTACTGTTTACATATGCACTCGCTTCTGCGCGCGAGAACGGAGGGATAGGGGTGCTTTAATTTTTTTTTTCTTATTCATTTTACTTTTTAACCGGTTCCCCACCGCGCGCCGTGTTTTCACGGCGGCAGTGGGGGAGTGCTGCTCGAATCGCCGTAAATAAGCGGCGATTCGCATTTGGCCACCAGGGGGCGCGCGCCCGCCGCACTCCTGGGGAGTGTGCCCGCGGCTCGGGCGGACCCGATGTCCGCCGGCGAGCCGCGATGAGCGGCTACAGAGAAAGAACGGGGAACCGCCGATGTAAACACGGCGGTTCCCCGCCCTGTCAGTGGGGCATGAGAGATCTACTGATCCCTGTCACTGGGATCAGTTAGATCTCTCATGCCCATGTTAGCCCAACCCCCCCACAGTAAGAACACACCCAGGGAACACTATTAACCCCTTCACTGCCCCCTGCAGGTTAACCCCTTCATTGCCAATGACATTTATACAGTAATCAGTGGACATTTAAATTTCTGATCGCTGAATAAATGTCATTGGTCCCAAAAAAGTGTCAAAATGGTCCGACATGTCCGCCCTAATATCGCATTACCGCTAAAAATCGCAGATTGCCCGCATTACTAGTAAAATTTTTTTTAAAAATAAAAACCCCAGAAATTAATTCTCACCATCCGTAAACGCGGCCACTTTTGTGCAAACCAATCAATAAACGCCGATTGCAATTTTTTTTATCGCAAATATGAGGAAGAATATAAATCGGCCAAAAACTGTAAAAAAAATGTTTTTTTATATTTTTTTTTGGATTTGAATTTTAGCAAAAAGTAAGAAATTTGGGTTTTTTTGCAAAATGGTCGCTCTTCTTTTGTTTATAGCGGCGATCAGAAATGACGCAGAGGCGATCAAATACCACCAAAAGAAAACTCTATTTGTGGGAAAAAAAGGACGCAAATTTTGTTTGGGTACAACGTTGCACGACCGCGCAATTGTCAGTTTAAGCGACGCAGCGCCGAATCGCAAAAAGTGCTCTGGTCCTAAAGTGGGAAATTCTTCCGGGGCTGAAGTGGTTAAAATGTCCCTTTAATTTTTTTTTTTTATCATTTTTATTCATATTACAAGGAATGTAAAAATCCATTGTAATAGAAATAAGGATGACAGGTCCCCTTTATGGAGAGATCTGGGACCAAAAAGAACCCCAAATCTCTAACTTTAAAAGCAAAAAATAAAAATACATAAAAAACAAACATACTAAAAAACAAAAGAATAACAACACTATTTTCTTCCAGACTGGACCAGATGTGACCTCATGACACTGGTCCTCCAAGGCCATAAAGTCAGAGTGTCCGCTACCACCGCTTTCGGAAACCATTCCAAAAGCTCATAAGAAAGCTGGCCGCCTCCAAAAAAAAAAATGGTGCCAGGGTTATGACTGATATCTTCAGCGATAATCCCGGTAAACCACTTCCAAATCGCAATGTGTGTGTACGTACTGCAGTCAGCAAGTATTAAAGTTAAAAAAAAAAAAAAAAAAAACCTGCGTGTAGCTCCACCCCCCAAATACCTGAGCCCAATCTCTATGCAGCAGCTCTCTCTTCTTATTGGAGAGAGAGGCAGCAGTGGGAGCCATTGGCTCCTGCTGTTGTCAATCACAGCTAGTAAGAAGAGAGATGAGGGTGGGGCCGAGCTGCGTTCTGTGTCATCTCCTCACATAAGACAGCATTACAAAAGAATGTAAAATTTCCAGCACTGCTGTCACCTCTTGCGGGCGTGGTGACCTCAACACAGGCACCACCACAACGTGCTTCATCCAATGGGACGTTCCTCAAGGGTTGGTTTAAAGTCTACATGTGTGCCCCCCATAGCATGAGACTTGCTATGAGGGAATTCAGCAGGGGGGAGGAGCCCAGAGTGCTGGCAGGGGTCCCAGGAAGAGAAGGGTCTGGGCTGCTCTGTGCAATACCATTGCACAGAGCAGGTAGGTATATTATGTTATTTAACCATTTGCCGACCAGTCGCTGTCATTATACTGTGGCAGGTCCACTCCTTCCCGTAAATCGCCATAGCTGTACGGTGGCATTTTTTGGATATGATTTATAGCAGAAAGTAAAAAATATAGTTTTTTTTTTTCAAAATTGTCGCTCTTATTTTGTATATAGCACAAAAAATAAAAACCGCAGAGGTGATCAAATACCACCAAAAGAAAGCTTTATTTGTGGGGAAAAAAGGACATTTTGTTTATTTATAACGCTGCACAACAGCACAACTGTCAGTTAAAGCGACGCAGTGCCACATTGCAAAAAACGGCCTGGTCATTAAGAGTGTAAATGCTTCAGGGGCTGAAGTGGTGAAAATAAAAAACAAACAGCAATTAGAATCGCTGTAATTTCTCCACAGCTAAAATCATGAATACATTACACTTTATGCAAATTACCTGATACTTACCGTAGTGAGGACTCTCATTATTGTGTCTATGTGCCATCGCTTTGATGGTGCGTACCTGAAAACAGTTAAAATAAAATAGGCAGAATGAGTTTTATTGTAGACTTAATGCTTTGGATGTGTGCATTGCTCTGTGTGGCTGGGCAGAGTGACAGTCGCTGACAGCGCTGTGGCTCTGTGGGAAGGGACTTACTTTTCTGCTGCTAAGAAGATGCCCGAGGCACAGTCTGATTTAAATTCTGGTTCACAGGAGTCCAAGAAGTAAAGCAACTCCTTCATCATGCCGCGGATGTTGTTGCCATTCACCAGTGCAAAACTCAGCTCCATAGCTCGCCTGGAATGAGAAGGGTTTAATGAACACCATGTAAAAGTGCAAGTCCTAAAGCTGAACTCCGGGGAAATTTTAAAATAACGCTTTCAGTGGGGCTCCCCTGCACTGCAAGGGTTAAAGCTGAATTCCAGGAATTTAGCTATTTTGCAAAAACAGCAGGCATACCTTGAGTTGAGTCTAAGGAGCCTCTTGCCACCTCAAAGACTTTTCTCTAATATTCACATCCCACGGATTTATTGCTCCAGAAAGATAACGTCTGGAGCTCCAACGCTGCTCACTTCCTTTAAGAGAAGAGTGTCTGGAACGGCTATGCCCGCCCCTCCTTCTGCCCATTCACTGAAGCCTTTGTATTATGTAAACTCCTTCACAAATGAGCTGGGGTAACCATTTACAATAATCTAAGACCCGGGTGTTGTCAGTTTATTGAAGATCATCACAGCAAGTCAGCCGATGGATCACTCAGTAATCATCATTCAACAATCTCAGGGCCTGTGCATGAAACAGAATTAAAGTGGGGATACCAGCTACTGTGCTTTTTATAAGCAATAGAGAAAGCATCAAAAAGAGCACTGGACACTGGGGTTGATTTACTAAAGACTGTGCACTTTGCAAGTGCAGTTGCTCCAGAGCTTAGTAAATGAGGGGAAGCTCTGCTGACTTCCATCATCCAATTATGTGTAAGCAAAAATGCAGGTTTTTTTTCTTCCTTGCATGTGATTTGGTGTTCTTTACAAGTGAGGCTTCGTCTCATTTACTAAGCGCTGGAGCAACTGCACTTACAGATTGCACAGTCTATTTTCCTTTAATAAATCAACCCCAATGTCACTTAGCCCATGCCTTACCCAGCAAGGTGCAACCACCAATTAACGTTCCCTTACCACCTCCCCACTGCAGGAGTCCATCCTAGAAAGCTAGGTGGATTGTAATTCAGCCGGTTCAGCAGGAGCCAGATGAATTTTAATTCATCTATGGGCAGGCTGGTTCGATTGACTTTAGTACAACCAGCCTGTCTTTTTTTTGTTCCTTAACTGCTGGTGCCTATAGCCAGCAGCAGTGATCATTGTATTCCGATGGGGAGAAAACTCCCGCTGTCAGAACACAATAGCGCAGTGGGAGGGATTCCCTCATCAGCACTGACTGTTTTGATGGAGGAAACCAGCATTTTTTTCTCCTTCCACCTGTGGTTGAAGGGAAGAAAAATGCATCTTGTATGGCCTGCCTTACCCTGGTGGATAACATCACTGCCCAACCTCTCACCTTAGCATCTGCCCGCTCAGGCCTGACCACTATCACATGGGGGGGGGGGTATGTGTTCCACCATAATAAGAAGCCCTGCTCCTTTACAGCAACGGAGCAAAAGCTTCGATAGAGCAGGAGGGTGAGAGATTAGGAGCATAGACGGGCGAGTATACCTTGCTGGTGGGGGTAGGCTAATCAGGAGACAATGTTACTTTGCCCTGATCATTTGAATGAGCAAAGTGACGGGGTCTCCTTTAAAATAATCTGTCACTTAAGAAAAAGTTATTGTACCTATAGGTAAGCCTAGAATAAGGCTTACCTATAGGTATTGTAAATATCTCCTAAACCTACGCCGTTTAGGAGATATTTAGTACATACTGCGCCGATGATATCATCGGCCCATGAGCTCTGAAGGAACGGCCACCCGTGCCGTTACTTCAGAAATCAGTGCTGTGATTGGCGGCTACTTACTCTATATAAACAAACCAAATTTCACCTCTTTATTGAGACATCCAAATCCTTTAGACAATCCACAATGGTGCTGCGGTGCCTCTGTACTGCATTGTGGTCCGTCTGTACAGTTTTGAGGAGGGACGTCAAAGCCACATATCTGAATAAATGACAAGTCTACCGTTACTGGGAGCCCACAGGACATCACAGGCTCAAAACAATAAAGTAGTATTATAGGCCTACATAGGACTTACCTAATATTCTTGTCGTTATTTAATAAAAATCTTCCTAGGATATTAATAGCTAGAACCTGTTAGGAATAAGAGAGAAAGAAACTGATGAATACACAAGTTTATTAGCAAGTAGACACTTATGGCTTAAAGACCATCTCCAGCTTGGATGAAAAAGCCGAAAATGAATCCCCCAGCAGCTCTTAAGAGAAAAAAAAAAAAATCTGCTATACTCATCCAATCTTCTGCGCTGTCCCATATAGAATTCCTGATCAAAAGATCACTGCTCCGGGATAACTGGTGCCCAGCTTCATTCAAACCACTTCTTATAACCCTAAGGCATCCAAGGCTTCAGCTCCCACCATGGACTCACAAGAGAATGCTTCAGAGAGTGGCGTTACCATCATTACATAGCACCACTTCTGCAGCATTTAGAACTTGCCCATGGCTAGTATAAGCACCTCAATCTGTCTAGGTTACCTTTCTGTGATCCCTTTACCACTTGACCTCCGGAAGATTTACCCCCCTTCATGACCAAGCCATTTTTTTGTGATACAGCACTGTGTTGCTTTAATTGGCGATTGCGAGGTCATGCGATGCTGTACACAAATTAAATGTATGTCTTTTTTCCCCACAAATAGAGCATTCTTTTGGTGGTATTTGATCACTGCATTTATTTTTTGCGCTATAAACAAAAAAAAAAAAAAATTTGAAAAAGAAAAGAGAAACAATTATTTTTTACTTTCTGCTATAAAACATATCCAATAAAAAAAATGGACAAATAAAATTTCTTCATAAATTTAGGCCTTTATGTATTCTATTACATGTTTTTGGTAAAGATAATATCAGTAAGTGTATATTGATTGGTTTGCGCAAAAGTTATAGCGTCTACAAACAATGGGATATTTTTATTTGTTTACTTATTTTTACTAGTGATGGTGGCAATCGGCGCCTTATGGCGTGACTGACATATTGCGGCGGACAAAACGGACACTGACACTTGGAAAGCAGTGACACCAATACAGTGATCAGTGCTAAAAATATGCACCATCACTGTACAAATGACACTGACTTGGAAGAGTTTAAACATCAGAGGCAATCAAAGGGTTAAATGGGAGCCTAACTAGTGTCTGTGTACTGTGGGGAAGGTGCTTTTACTAGGGGGAGACATGGATCCATGTCCCTGCTTTACAGGAACACAGGATCCAGGTCTCTCCTACTGACAGAACGGCGATCTGCCTTGTTTACATAGGCAGGAGTGTTAATTTTGGCAGCAAAGTTCGATTTAGTTTTAGTCTTAGGACTAAAACGTAATTTTAGTTTTAGTCCCATTTTATTCCTTTCCAATTGTTTTACTTTTAGTCGAATTTAGTGAACTAAATCTCCAGGACATTTTAGTCAACTAATATCATTTTGGTCGACTAAAAACTCATTTTAGTCGTCTAAAATCGAATGGGTGTAGTTAAATTGTAATGCAATATTTAAGTATTTCTCTACAATTTCCAAACTCATTATATACTGGAGTGAAAAATCAAATGTGTTGTTACTTATGGTATTGAGGTATGAACATGCACTACAGACCAGCGTTAATTTTGACGTCAAGTTTAAATTTATTTTTAGTCCTAGGCTTTTGACTAAAATACCATTTTCGTTTTAGTCATATTTTAGTCGACTAAAATGAAACGAAATTAACACTGATAGGCAGATCGCCGTTCTGCCTCTGTGCTGGATGATCAGCAGGTGCCGGCGGACTTAAAGTCCACGGTACCTGCAGATCAGCTCCCGTCGTGTACAATCAGTGGGAGTGGGTCGCCGGTGGCGCATGTGCGTGCCCCAGACCTGAAAAAAATGCCGTTAAAGTGGAGTGTCCACCCCCACCGCTGCCTCTGCGAATTCTCACGGAAGTGGGGACTGGTACCTCTCAAGAACAGGTACCACCCCCCCCCCCCACCCACCCAAAGGTGCCAAATGCGGCAGATAAGTGGAGCTTCCACTTTTGGGTGGAACTCCGCTTTAATGGTTGAACGGTTGAATTAAACCTATTGTGACATGCAGAGCGGAAGGAAAGGAAAGTACATAACATGAGATGAGGAAACCGGAAATAAAAGTCAGAGCGGAAAACGCGGCTCTGAGGAAGGACAGAGAGAGAGGTAGGTTACTGGCAATTAGCTTTTCAAGACACACACCCGCAGGCCACTTTCCGACTTTATGTCCATGATTGTTAAGACCGTTTCATACAGGATGGCGTTACCAACGTTTTTGCTGGTCTCTGTGTTTGTAGCAACCTGGAAAAGAGAAAATGTAATGTAGCTCAGACAATTCCTGTATCTCATGTTACCATAAAACATTTAACCCATGCAAAGCAGACAACCTCAGAAGGGATTACACCAGGGGGCTGTCTGGTAGTTTCACAAAGTTCTGGGGCGGCCCGATAACAAGCCTACGGGGTGCAATGTACAGAGGCCCCCGGAGCCAAAGAGGATTTCTACCTGTAACAAAGGTAGGGAAGAAGCTGGGATGTGGAACGTTAACTCAAAGAAGGAGTGGGAGGTTTGCTTTACAGGATTTCATTGTAAACGCACAGAATATGAGCTCACAGAAAATACATTTTAAAAGCTGAATTCCAGGAATTCAGACACTTTTTTAACCACTTCAGACCCGGAAGGATTTCCCACTTTAGGACCAGAGCACTTTTTGCGATTCGGCACTGCGACTTTCACTTTCTCTCTAATAGATGGAACAGGTAGTTACACAGCTGTTACTGAACAAAGCACTCAGCCCTGCATAAATTTTAGTTTCTGTTGAAGTGTCCCTCTCTATTCATGCTCATTCAACTCTAACATTTGGATTATCCCTCACTTTTAATCTCAGTGACAATGGTGACCAGGACAGGGAGAGTCATCTTCCTAGCAGAAGAAGAAAAGACTGGCAGGGGTTCTAACCTCTTAATAGCAAATCCAAAACTAAAAAAAAAAACAAATTTAGACTTTCATATGTTTTTTGACTGCTACAGGGTGTCTCAGTTTTGGACGGACGTCTTTGATTTTGTTAATACCCATCTTCAGGTGCCCCCTCCCTCTCTGCCCAGAGTTGGCACTTTTCGGTATCCATGATAATGAGCAAAGACCTCGCTACACAAAGTTACTAATCGCCTCACGGTTTTATGCCAAAAAAATAAATATGTTGCAAATTGAACTCTCCCTTCCCTCTATGGCCTCATGGGAGTCTTTAACCACTTGCTTACTGGGCAATTTTACCCCTTTCTTGTCCAGGCCAATTTTCTGTTTACAGCGCTCTCACACTTTGAATGACAATTGCACGGTCATACTACACTGTACCCATATGATATATTTTTTCCTACAAATAGAGATTTCTTTTAGTGGTACTTAAGCATCATTGGGTTATTTATTTTTTCTAAACAAACAAAAAAGGGCCGAAAATGAACATCTTGCTTACTGGGCACTTAAACCCCCCTCCTGCCCAGACCAATTTTAGGCATTCATCGCTGTCGCAATTGTAATGACAATTGCGCGGTCGTGCGACGTTGTACCCAAACAAAATTTTTATCATTTTTTTCCCACAAATAGAGCTTTCTTTTGGTATTTGATCACCTCTGCGGTTTTTATTTTTTGCTCTATAAACAAAGAGCGACGATTTTGAAAAATGGAAAATATTTTTTACTTTTTGCAATAATACAAATTAAAAAAAATATATATATATTCATCAGTTTAGGCCGATTTATATTCTTCTATTTCATATTTTTGGTAAAAAAAAAAAAAAAAAAAAAAAAAAATCGCAATCGGCGTATATTGATTGGTTTGTGCAAAATTTATCGCGTCTACAAACTATAGGAATTTATGTATGGCGTTATTTTTTTTTTTTTTTTTTTTTACTAGTAATGGCGGCGATCTGCGATTTTTATCAGGACTGCGATATTGGGGTGGACAGGTCAGACATTTTTGACACTTTTTTGGGACCAATGACATTTATACAGCGATCAGAAATGTAAATGTCCACGGATTACTGTATAAATGTCATTGGTAGGGAAGGGGTTAACACTAAGGGTTAATTGTGTGCCCTAGGCGTGTTCTGTGGGGGGGGCGGGGCTGGTCGGGACATAACAGATTCTCACTGATCCCAGTGACAGGAATCCGTAGATCTGTTATGTCCCCTGTCACAGAACAAAGAACCGCCATGTTTACAATCGGCGGTACCCGTTCTGCAGCTTTGACAGGCGATAGCGGGTCTCGAGCGGACATAGAGTCCGCCTGACCCGCAGGCACGCCCACAGAGCGTGCGGCGGCCGCGCGCCGTCGCCTGTGAGTGCGCGCCAGGAGCGTGCACAGGGGACGACGTCCATGGACTTTGTCCATAATTTTCAGATCCGCGCTGGAGCCGTACTTTGGCAATAGCGCGGATCTGAAGGGGTTAAAAAAAATCATATTTTGTTATAACATTTTGCAAACATGTAATTTTTCTCTGCTGATGGGTGGCAATGATGGGCTCTGATGAGCAGCACGGATCGGAACGGATAGGCACTGGTAGGTGGCACAGATTGGTAGCACTGGTGGGTGTTAATAGGTGGCACTGCAGGCGCTGAGGGGACCGATGTCCCTCCAATCCCTCTAACAGAAGCCATGGCTTATTTTCCTTCACGCTGACAGCATGAAGAAAAGAAAAAAACCAGGACAGCCTGCATCTGTTTATTTCCATGATCAGCTGATCACGTGGTAAAGGACCTGCTGTGATTGTCCCTTTACCCGATCTATGATCATCCAAGTCTCAAGGACTTTGCAATCACAGGGAAGCATGAGAACGGAAGGACATCCATGGATGTCCTTCCAGCAATTTAAGCCCGCGCTATAGGTGTCTTCCAGCTACAGCGAGGGCGCAAAGTGGTACCACTTCCGGTTCAGTTCGCAGCAGCCCTCCTCCTTCCCCCACAGCCAGCTCGTTCACAAAGTGCAGCCGCTTTGCACATGCGCAGTAGGGAACCAGCTGTGAAGCCACAAGGCTTCACTGCCGGTTTCACTTAGCTGAGATGGCGGCGGCAGCACCCGAGAGCAAATCGGAAAATCGGCTTGTGTGAGGACACTGCGGGATTCCTGGACAGGCAAGTGTCCCAATATTTAAAGTCAGGATTTGTAGCTGCTGACTTCATTTTTTTCTGAAGGAGCCTGGAGCACCGGTTTTCTTATGCATAAGTAAATGTATATTAATAGAAATGGCCCCAAGAAATATGATAGGGTTTGGCAGCCTTGGACAGCTTAGTAATGGTCCTCCTTTTCCCCTGGTGGGTGCACTACCCCTCGGGTTCTTAGCTTATCCTTTGTAGTGTTTTTTGTTGCTTTTTAGCCCTGGTGCCATTCTCTAGTTTGTTGGCTTTGTATACCTCTGAGCAACTGAAAGCTTTCAACACTAAGGGGGTTATTTACTAAAACTGGAGAGTGCAAAATCTGGTGCAGCTCTGTTATAGAAACCAACCAGCTTCTAGGTTTTATTGTCAAAGCTTAACTGAAGAAGCTGAAGTTAGAAGCGGATTGGCTATCAGGCAAAGCTGCACCAGATTCTGAGCACTCCAGCTTTATTAAATCAACACCTAAGTCTGCATGGCCTTCACCTTGCTTGAACCACTCTGACTGCTTGTAGTTATTGTTCTAATCCCATGTTTTCAATAAAGAGCAATCATTGATGCTTAAAAAAAATATAAAAAGTTTTGGCTTTAGACACATTTTAACCACTTGCCAACCACCCGCCGTGGCTTGACGACGGCAAAGTGGTTTGTTATCCCGAAACGCCGTCACCTGACGGCGGCCATGATTAAGAGTATTGTGGGTGCGCTCGCTGTGTTCCGGGGGGGTCTGGGAGCGGGTAGGGCAGACTCGATCTCTGCCGGCTACCCACGATGCCCCCCCCCCCGCAGTGGGAGAACGGAGGTCCCTGAATGTAAACACGGATCTCCGTTCTGACAGAGGGTGAAGGGATGTGATCACAGGCATCCTGTATATGGAAGCTGTGATCACTCCCCTCCCCCTGCCAGCCCAGCCCTCAAACAGTTAGAACAAATTGAGGGAACACAGTGAACCCCTTATAACGTCCCCTCCATGTTAACCCCTTCACTGCCAAATGGCATTTACACAGTAATCAAATGCATTTTCATAGCACTGATCGCTGTATAAATGCCAATGGTTTCAAAAAAGTGTCAAAATGGTCCGACATGTCGGCCGCAATATCACAGTACCACTAAAAATCGCAGATCACTGCCATTCCTAGGAAAAGATAAAAAAAATAAAATAAAAACCCCATAAATGAATTCTCATCATTCGTAAACGCGGCAACTTTTGCGCAAACCAATCAATAAACACAGATTGCGATTTTTTTTTTTACCAAAAATATGAGGAAGAATATAAATCGGCCAAAACCGATGGGAAATTTTTTTTTTTATGGATTTGTATTATAGCAAAATTGCCGCTTTTTTTTGCTTATAGCGGTGATCAGAAATGATGCAGAGGTGATCCAATACCATCAAAAGAAAACTCTATTTGTGGGAAAAAAAGGTTGCAAATTTTGTTTGTGTACAACGTCGCGCGACTGCGCAATTGTCAGTTAAAGCGACGCAGTGCCGAATCGCAAAAAGTACTCTGGTCCTAAACTGGGAAATCCTTCCGGGGCTGAAGTGGTTAAAGTTGAAAATCAGAAATCTACCCTTATAAGTGAGAATGCCGAGGGCCCACCCACAACACGAAGCATCGGAGGGAAGAGAAGCGAGCCGGTGTTCTGTCAAAATAGCCAATTCGTCAAGATCTCCAATTACGTCATTGCCGGTTATTTATTTATTAGGAGGTACTTATATAGCGCTGTCAATTTATGCAGCGCTTTACAGATTCATTGTACATTCACATCGGCCCCTACCCTCAAGGAGCTTACAATCTAAGGTCCCTAACTCACATTCATACATACACATACTAGGTCCAATTTAGACAGGATCCAGTTAACCTACCAGCGTGTCTTTGGAGTGTGGGTTACTAAAACACCAGTAATTGGAGATTTGTACGAGTTGCTACTTTGCCACAACACCGGCAACCGTATACACTGGGCTACACACGATATGAGCGGACATTGTTAGTCCGCACGATACTAACCTACAAGATGGCCGCCTCCAAGGCGGCAACAACCTTTTCCTCCTTAGCCGCTGTTTTGTCAAAACAGCAGTCTTTGTGTACTGGAGTGTATATGCTTGCCAGTGTTATGTGAAAACAGCAACTCCTCTAAATCTCCAATTATGCTTTACAGTAAGTAGTAGTGACGTGATTGGAGAACGACGAGTTGGCCGTTTTGACAGAACACCAGCTGCCAGGAGAAAAAAGGATTAAATTAAGTAAAAGCTTTTTAATGGTACCTTAGACAAAAACAAGCATTTAACCCTTGCAGTGCAGAGGGAAGCCCCACTGTAAGGGCAGTTTTGTCACACAGAACAAAGCGGCTCATTGCGGTATGTATAACTGCTCACCTAACCAGCACTTCAGTATGACACCACTTACTGCATATTACTATTCACACAGAGCACTTTCACCCACCTACCAATAATTAAAAATCTTACTGGAAGGATTATGCTGAGCATATTTGTAAGGCTCAGAAGAATAAAAAAAAAAAAAAAAAAAAAAAAAGGGTCAGTCAGTTACTACCCACCTGTGCCAAAATATCATTCATGGCTTCACTGGAGTCATCGTCATTTCTGCCGAGAATTCTGAGAAGCCTTAATATCCGCACCTAGGAAAAGACAGCCGAAAAAATCCAGTTACTCAGATGCCCCCCCTCCATCATGACTGCCCAAACCACAGAGTACATGTAGTCCAGTAGGGCAGCAACAGGGGCTGATATGGCCGATACTCGCCTGCAGGAAAGGGTCACTGATTCCGGACACGTCGTGTTCTGGAGAATATCCGGACATAATTAGATTTTTAAGAATGCGAACTAGCTGAGGAACAAGCTGTAGAGAAAGAATGGAACATCACATAAGTTAAATAGGTCACTGCTATAATTTTTTTTTTTATATAAAAATTAACAATTTATTATAAAAATCTATACCAGCACTACAGCAGGATTTAGAACCCTGTACACACATATTATCTTATTCACAGATATTTAAAACATCTACTTCTAATTTAGCTGTACAATTGTAACCATAAAGGAAAGAAGCTTTGGGTGCCACTCCAGGTCTGCTCTCCAATAAGCTCTGGTGGAAGGGTGTCGGTGTGGATGGAGCCCGCCCCGGCTCAATGTGCATGTAAACTAGAAGAAAAGCCCAAATGCTGCACACCGACAAGAGCCCAGGTAACTAACAAGTAAAAAACGGCTTTAGTTCAGCTCCATCCAGGTCATGCCCCCTCACTGACGCGTTTCGCCCCGCCCATAGGGCTTGGAGTCCTCCATTAATTTGCCATGTTGGTGGGGCAAATTGCATCGGAGGGGGCGTGATCTCAATGGAGCCAGACTGAAGCTTGTTTGATAGGAGTGCAGCGTTTGGGCTTTTCTTCTTGGTTGTACAACTTTTATGCTGCTGATTTCCTGCGTCCCATTATTCAGAATACTGGGGCTTGTATCAATGAATACAGCTGTAGCTCAAGGTCTTCCTGGCAATGCAAAAGAATAAAGAGGTCCACAGTAGGCACCAACACTGCCAAGAGGGTCATGAACTTTGTTCCATCAGTCTAGCACAAAAAAAATGGTGACCAACATGGTGATGTACCTCAGCTGGCATGTGGGGAATTTTAGGTTAGCAGGGCTTCATCTTCAGAAGTCACTTTAACAGGTACGAGTGGGCTGGAAGCCTTCTGAAGATGTAGCAGCAAGCGAGGTGCATCAGTGTTCCCAATACAAACAGAAATATAATAAGAAAGGGTGCCGTTTAAGAATAGGCATCTCTGTATGTGGTACAACATAAGTGCCATGACACATGCACCTGCAGGAACAAAGTTGCTGAGGGGCCTGACCTTACGAGAATAAATCAGTCCCTAGGTAAAGTCACATGACTAGAGTTAAAGGATGGCTAATGATAAAAGATAGGGGTGCTGATGCTTAATATTGTGCATTATAATCAATTTAGACTTTGCACAAAGCCAGTTGTCACTGGACCTTAGGCCAGGTATCTAATTTTGCACTCCTGCCAAACATTTTGAAATTAAAGGCCGATTTAGACAGGCGACCAGGCCCGTCCTCCGATCTGAGCCGCAGTCTGCTGTGTGTGAATCCACCTCAGAGTTGCATGCAGGATGTCCATACAAGTGGATGACGACGCAGCTGCTGCGCAAACACCGTTGCAAATGAAAAACTGACGTGCAGACAGTAGTGGGTGTACAGGTCCGAATGCACAATGTCTGTGTACCCACTCATGCCCACATGTCAGATTTGGACATGTGGCTGTGTCCATGCAACAGCTGTATTTGTATCCACATGTACGGGCTGCCTACAAGCAGCTCTGAGGTGGATTCACATGCAGCAGACTGCGGCTCAGATCAGAGGACAGGTCTGATCGTCTGGATGAGCCCTTAAAATGGTTCTGCATTAAACGGTTGTATGCCCAAAATAAAAAAAAAAAAAAACACCTGCAAGGCAAAGGCATAATGAGCTAGTATGCACTGTATACTAGCTCATTATCGAATACTTAACTCAGAATGAAGCTCCCACAGGTCCGCCCGGTCCCTGAGGAGGGAGCTGCCATGTTCCCTCCTTGGATCCTTCCGGGTACGCGGCTCCGGCGCTGTGAGTGGTAGGAGCCACGAGACGTCACTCCCATGCATGCGCGGGAGCCCGTCTTTACCGCAGACTTTTCGGCAGGGTCCGGCGCTGTGCCTTCGCCGGGACGTCACTGCGCATGCGCCTTCTGACGTCAGCAGCGCTTGCAGTGAGAATATCTCCTAAACCGTACAGGTTTAGGAGATATTCGTTTTACCTACAGATAAGCCTTATTATAGGCTTACCAGTATGTAAACATTTAATTTTAGGGGATACAACCGCTTTAAGGTAAAAAAAACCCCCTCAGAGTATGGCCCCCGCCCCTCCTTATACTTACCTGAGCCTGATCTCGATCCAGCGCTGTGCACGAGAGCAGCGGCTCTCTCGGCATTCTCCCTCCTCATTGGCTCAGACACTGCAGTGGGAGGCCATCGGCTCCTTCTGCTGTCAATATAAAAAAAATCATCAGTATGCAGCCCCCCCCCCCCCCTTACACTTGCCTGAGCTCAATCTTGAGTGATGTGCATGACAGCAGAGGTTCTCTCTGCTCTCTCCCTTCTAATGGGTGCACACAGCAGCGGGAGCCATTGGCTGCTGCTGCTGTCAATCACTGCCAGTGAGGCAGGAGTGGGGGGCAGGGCCAAGCTGTGCAGTGTGTGTCTTATGGACACACAGAGCCAGCCCTCACGAGTATCAACATAGCAAGCAGCTTGCCATGGGGGCACTCGGCAGGAGAGGGGAGGAGCCGGGAGCATTGGCAGGGGACACAAGAAGAGGAGGAACAAGCCTGCTGTCTGCAAAACCATTACACAGAGCAGGTAAATATAACAGGTTTATAAAAAAAGAAATAAAATCAAACCATTAAAAGAACAGCACATTCAGAAAGGAGTGTCATTCTGATAACAAGTGT
>BLSH010529783.1:346019-372960 GCA_018402905.1 Glandirana rugosa
CTAGGCAGAAAGGCAAAAGTAGACTAAGAAAAGCTATGCGGTCTGCCTACCTTTTATCCCAAAGGTAGGCAGACCTAAATCGCCTAGTCTATTGCCGCCTGCGGTCGCCTGTATAGCGACGACTGTAGGCAGCGAGGTATATCCACTTACCTCACAGGCTAACCCGGACGGACTTTTTGACTGTCGTACACACTTTCCCCATTAAATAACGGCGGTAATCCAGAGAACATGTGACGTCGAACTTTTTCGAGTCATGTCGAAAAATTTTTTTTAACATTACACGGATACGTGTGTCCGCGCATTGGTTCTCGGCACGTAAGAAGTCATTTTTTTTTTTTTATATTTATATATATATATATATATATATATATATATATATATATATATATATATATATAATGCGGAGTACACTATATATATATATATATTTTTTTTTACTGAAGAATGCACGGCTCTTGGTTACGCGCCTGTGTGCATAGGCACATTACAATTTTTTTTAAAAAGCTGTACTGAGCTTTTTCAAGCTGCAGTGTACAAGAGACCTAATGGCGGCAATAAATTACCCCTTTCACACATGCTGTCAGTTTTTCAGGCAGGCCCAATCGGACACTCCATTCACCTATATGGAGCGACGGATGTCAGCAGCGATATGTCCGCTGGCGTCCGCCGTTATCTGATCCGCTAAATCCAGACGGATGGAAACCCTATTTTCCATCCGTCTGGCGTATCGAAAAGAATCAGATGAAAACGGAAAGACGGATCCATAGGTGGGCTGACTAACTGCCACTGACAACACCAGTGACACGAATACAGTAATCAGTGCTAATGCTATACACTGTCACTGTACTAATGACACTGGCTGGGAAGGGGCAATAATAGGGTTAAATGTGTAATGTGTGTACAATGTGCGGATTTTACTAACTGATCTCTTAACTAACAGATCGCTCCCTCTGTACAGAGCTCTGTGTTGTTTACCAACACAGAGCTCTGGGCTGTGATTGAACACAGCCAGCCAATCAGCAGGCCCCGAAATCATTGCTGACAGAGTCCCGCTCTGTACAATCACAGTGGGAGATGGGAAGGGGGCGCTCCCTAACCCTGGAAGTAGGCAGCGACGTGCAGGTACGTCGGTTTGCCTACAGCAGCTGTTAGGCCGCAGTAAATTGCGGTCGGGTGTGCTAAGTGGGTAATTCTGTTTAACAGTAAAAGAATAACTAAATACATAAAAAAAAAAAAAAAAAAAAAAAAAAAAAAAAAAAAAAAAGGCATTCTGCAAATGAACACGGGGAGAGGAGAGTAAAGGAAGGGTACATGACAGGATCCCTTATCTATAGGAGAGCAGTAGCTCTCATACCCTCAGTGTCGGAGGTTTAGTACTGACATTAGTATTTGGTACATTAATGAATAGATTGTAGAGAAAACAGAGGTGATGAATACATTTTACACCCCATTACGGTAACTTTTTTTTGTTCTTTGCTTTAAGGATTGTATATTGATCTCTGTGGCTGCTATTCCACTTTAGGAGGATGTAAGAATCTACGGGTAGGCGATTTCCTTTGCTCACAGAGAACAGTTGGTCGCTGATTTATAGCTCTTAGTCCATTAAAGCTGAAGCTCCACACAGATTGAAATTACCGTTCATTCAGGTATGTTAAAAAAAAAAAACATTAATTGTATTGCTAAAGGCAACTAGTGTCAGATAAATATCTGAGCCTGACTTTGAATTAATAACCGCTTCAGCCACAGAAGATCCCCCCCCCTCCTTTCATGACCAGGACATTGCTTTACAATACAGCACTGCGTTAGTTTAACTGACAATTGCACGGTCGTGTGACGCTGTACACAAATAAAAGGTATGTCTTTTTCCCCACAAATGGAGCTTTCTTTTGATAATATTTGATCACCTCTGCAATTTTTATTTAAAAAAAAAAAAAAGTACTTTCTGCTATAAAACATACCATATATATATATTTCTTAGAAACATAGAAAAGTGACGGCAGAAAAAGACTGAGTAGTCCATCGAGTCTGCCCCTTTTTATTTTATTTATTTATTTTTTACATTAACCTTGTTGTCTGACTATAGATTTATGTTTATCCCAAGCATGTTTGAAGCCATTTACTGTTGACTGTCTCACAACCTCTGTTGGTAGTTTATTCCAATCATCAACCACCCTTTCAGTAAAATAAAACTTTCTAAGATTAGTTTTGAACTTCCCCCCAGTTAGTTTGAGGTCCCCGTGTTCTTGATTTTGGTTTCATATTGAAAAGACTGCCCTCCTGAACCTTATTCACCCCCTTGATGTATTTAAAGGTTTCATTCATGTCTCCCCTCTCCCCTCTCCCTTCTTTCCTCCAGACTGTACATATTAAGTTCCTGAAGTCGCTCTTGATATGTTTTATCCCCCAGACCTTCCACCATTTTTGTTACCCGTCTCTGAACTCGTTCTATCTTATCAATATCTTTTTGTAAGTGAGGTCTCCAGAACTGGACACAGTATTCTAAGTGAGGTCTCACTAAAGATCTATATAGAGGAATCAGAACCTCCTTCCTCCTGCTGGTGATCCCTCTACTGATACATCCCAGAATTCTATTTGCTTTTCCCACTGCCTGGTTACACTGTTTGCTCATTTTGCAATCATCTGAAATAAGCACCCCCAAACCTTTTTCTTCTGTAGTGCTGTTTAGGCCAATATGTATTCTACTACATATTTTTGGTAAAAAAAAATCCCAATAAGTGTTTAATGATTGGTTTGCACAAAAGTCATTGTGTCTGCAAACTATGGGTTATACACTGGAATTTCTATTTATTTTTTTTATATTAGTAATGACTGATCAGCAACTTCTAGCACAGTGGTTCTCAACTCCAGTCCTCAGGACCCACCAACAGGCCAGATTTTAAGTATTACCTTGTGGAGATGCAGACTAGAATACTGCAATCCCTGAGCAGCAAATTATATCACCTGTGATGCATTTTAGTTATCCTCCAAACCTGACCTGTTAGTGGGTCCCGAGGACCGGATTTGAGAACCACTGTTCTAGCGGGACTGCGATATTGCAGAGGACAATCTGACACTTTGTGGAAACCAGTGACACGAATACAGGGATCAATGATAATACTATACACGGTCACTGTACTAATGACACTGGCTGGGAAGGGGTTAACATCAGAGGCAATCAAAGGGTTAAATGTGTGCCTAGCCAGTGTTTGTGTACTTTGTGTGCTGCTTCTACTAAGGGTAATGGATTTTACTCCTTGCTTTGCAGGGAAAGACAATCCATCCCTTTCCCTATCAGAACAGAGCTCTGCATCGTTTACACTCTGCGTTTTCCCACTGATCGGCGGTTGCCGGCAGACATCCATTGCCCGGCAACTGCTGATTGGCTTCTGCTGTGACAAATCACAGTAGAAGCGGTGCATGCGCACGTCCCCTACCTGGAAGTGACAGCTCACGTACTGTGGGATCTGGCACAGAAGAGCCGCTCTGCCGCCATAGATCCTTGTGGTGCAGTCGGCAACCCAACGCACTTAGTTGCCAATAGGACCAAAGACGTCCTATTGGCAACGAAACGCGTTGGGTTTGTGGTCCCCCTGTAACACTGCTGTACAATATTTGGATGATGAGCTCATATTTACCACTTTTAAATGTACGTTTTTACACAGTTTTTTTAATAAAATGTACCAAGGATTTTATGCTATGGCGAGACCTCTGTTCTTTTGCATGAGTTGATGAGTGGCCCTTACACTGATTCCTGGTTGGCTTGAGGACCTTCGTAACGGTGGGAGTATCCCATGTGGGGGATGTTGGTCTACACGGTCCCACTGTACAGGATTAATATAGACACTGAACGGGTATCTTGGATTGAGGTCCATGCTTGTTAATTACCGCCTTCCGGTAAGTGTTCAATTCTTCTGGTGGTGGAGGACGTTTGACTCACTTGTCTACGGCTATCGGTTACTCACGAGAGAGATAACAACACCTATATTGCCAGGATCACAAATTGGGACTTCTCACCAACTCCATCTTCTTTCATTCTAATATATCTGACTGTTTCAATTCAGGAATTATTATTGGACTTTTTTGCGTTATTATTTCGGGGGGTTTGGCGAACCTTGATGTGACTGACTAGATTTTGCCTATTGGCATACATTAGTTTAGTCAACCAACCAAAACTATTACAACATTTCTGATTCTGAGTTTATAACTCTCTCATTATCTAAACCTAAATTAATTAATATCCTTCCACTTTGAACAAGGGCTTATTTTTGGGGTAGGGCTTATATTACAGCCCTCCGAATATCACAGCAGGTCTTCTCTTCAGGGTAGGTATTATTTTCAGGGAAACACTGTATTTTAACTACAGTACAGAAAAAATCAGCTCTTCAGGCTGGCCATGCTAAGTCATGGAGACAAATAAAGATCAGGAACGAATAGAAAGAATACAATCTTTTGGCAGATTAAATATTTCTCATATATGGAGTTCAGCTTTAACTTCCACTCTAGAGCAGAATATGGAATATAGGGATGCACCGATACTTCTCGTCGATACCAATTACAGATACCTATTTTTAGTGTCATGTGACCGTTTCTTTATAATTATAAAAAAATAGTTCTTCTGCGGCTTTGAAATCACGCACGATTTCAAAGCTGCAGATCAGCGCGGTTTGCACCTCCGATTTCATTGCAGCTTACAACTTCATTTAAAAGAAGTCAATGCAATTTGCCATGGAATCGCAAATATCGGTTTTAGCATAGGAGCATTTGCAGGAGTACTTGTACAAATGCTTAGTATTGGCACCGATACGGGTATTGGTATCGGTGCAGCGCTAAGGCCCCTTTCACATGGGGCGGAACCGCTCAGCTGAGTCTGGCATCTCAGCGGGAGAACGCTCCGTTGATCTACGCTGAGCCGGCGGTTGACAGGTCCGTCTCTACACCCATACGTCTATTTTAGCGGATCTTGATGGATCGGATGGCAGACGGGTCTCAGTGCACACATCTCTGCCGACATCCGCCTGCCCATAGAGGTCTATGGGTAGTCCGCTCGGATCCGCCTGAAAAACTGATACAAGCAGTCCGGTCGTGTGAAAGGGGCCTAATGGAATATGAACCTTTAGATCGAATTGGCCACACAGACACTGATTTTCGGGGAGGTGCTACTTCGTTTATTCTCAAGAACAGAACAGACATCTATGGCAGCATCTTCAACAACCAGCAGACTGCCTCTAGGGCTAATGTCAGTTTAGGGCTGGTTAGCTGTAAATCAGGGACCAAACACCCTTTGTAAGTAAACAGAAAGAGTGGTTAATCATAAACAACCAATAAGAATTCAGCTTTCAGAAACTGGAGGGAACACCGCAATGAAAGAACAGCAGCCGGTGTGCAATGTAATAGAATATCAGCAATTAGTTGCACTTGTCTCATGAAACAGGCTCGCCTTACTCTATGACAAATACCACATTGTCCATGGCCAAGATTCCGGCTTCATAAAATGGTTGAGAACTAGTTCCCACGGCACACTAAGGCCTCATTCATATATGTGTAGTACTGTGTACACCCATGTGAGGGCAGTGTTTGCCAGCATGGGGAATGCACATGTGTCCCTATGTACCCCTGTGCAGGCGGTCCCATCCATGTTAACTGGGTGCAGCCGTTGTACCCAATGTGTTTGCACACGCATTCCATTCATCCCTGTGCAGGCAGTCTTGTTCATATCAATTGGGTGCAGATTTGAGAGCCCTGCCGGTATACCGTGTGCATTTGGGGCTGTGCACTCACACCTACATGAAAATCACACAGAGCAGTGACTGTGAACATGCAGCTGCTGCACCCAATTGATATGAATGGAGCGACCTGCATGAGGATGAATGGAACACCCATGCAAACACATTAGGAACAGCATAGGGTGGGGCTTCGACGTGGCTTCACCATGCGCATTGGGTTGGCGCTCGCGGCTCGGAGTTTTGGCCGGAGGCGACCCGGCTTTATGATTTTGCCTGTATACATGTGTCAATGGAGACACATGTAAATGTGCGTACTGATTGATTTTATCGAATAAAAAGGTTATAGTTTTTACCCAATGCAAGCTTCCTTTCTTCCTCCGAGCTATGAACAGTGGCGGCTCGTTCATAAGGGGCGCACGGGTGCCGTCCCCCCATCCGTGTGCCTAATCTAAATGCAGGGTGTCGAATGCATGGATTCCAATGGGGGGCTGGGTGCTTTTTTATTTTGAAGCACGTGATTAAAGCCAAAGGCTCTAACAGGCTTCAAAATAGGGTGGGCTCAGGGTGCAGAGAACTGCGCTCCGAACTCACCCAGTCTTGTGACACAAGTGAATATTCACTATTTCACATTAATTCTCCCCCCGGTCAATCAGGAAGCGGGTTGGAGACCCGTTGCCTGATTGGTCAAAAGGAGAAGCTACGCTGGCCCCCCAGGAGGAGACAGCCGGCCGCCCATCCAATGGAAGCCCAGGTGACTGATCAAAGGGGGGGGGGGGATGGGAAGTATCTGTGCCCCATTTGCCACCCCCAAAAAAATACCACCGGCCGCCACTGGCTGTGAAATTACTTTGTGGGCAATTGTCAAGCTGCAGATCATTACTCCCAAAGTGTTATATGAAATAGCTTTACCAGCATCGGGCTCTGGTGAGTTTATGTGGTACTTATGGTGGTGGAGAGCACTTTTTGTTTAGTGGACTACAGAGGAATTTGTTTCTTTGTATTTCTACGTCTGATGTCACTGGAGACACTTATGAACTTCTGTGCATGAATTTTTTGCATGAAGTTTTCCTGATCAATCATAACAGGCCACTTTACTAGGTACACCTTGCTAGGAGTGAGTTCGACCCCCTTTTTGCCTTCATTCTTCGTGGCATAGATACAAGATGTTGGAAACGTTCCTCAAAGATTTTGCTCCATAGTGACAATGATAGCATCGTGCAGGTGCTGTAGATTTGTCTCCCGTTCCACCACATCCCAAAGGTGCTCTATTGGATGAGATGTGGGGAGTGTGGAGGCCATTGGAGTGCAGGGACCTCATTGTCCGGTGGTGAGATGATTGGAGCTTTGTGACATGGTGCATTATCCTGCTGGAAGGAGCCATCAGAAGATGGGGACACTGTAGTCATAAAAGGGTGGATATGGTCAGTAACAATACTCAGGTAGGCCGTGGAGTATAAACCATACTCAATTGGTACTAAGGGGCCCAAAGTGTGCCAAGAAAATATCCCCCCCCCACCATTACACCACCACCAGCCTGAACCGGTGATACAAGGCAGGATGGATCCATGCGCTAAATTCTGACCCCACCATCTGAATGTCGCAGCTGAAATTCAGACTCATCAGACCAGGCATTGTTTTTCCAATCTTCTATTGTCCAATTTTGGTGATCCTGTGCCAATTGTAGCCTCAGTTTCCTTTTCTTAGCTGACAGGAGTGGCATCGGGTTTGGTCTTCTGCTACTGTATCCCATCTGCTTTAAGGTTGGATATGTTGTGCATTCAGAGATGATATTCTGCATACCTTGGGTGTAACAAGCGGTTATTTGAGTTACTGTTGCCTTTCTATCATCTGGAACCAGTCTGCCCATTCTCCTCTGACATCAACAAGGCATTTTCCTCCACACAACTTCCGCTCAATCGATCTTTTCTCTTTTCCCCACCATTCTCTGTAAACCTGAGAGATGGTTGTGTGTGAAACTTCCAGAAATGCTGAGAGCAGCCCGTCTGCCACCAACAACCATGCCACGTTCAAAGTCACTTAAATCCATTTTCTTCCCCATTCTGATGCTCGGTTTGAACTTCAGCAATTCGTCTTCACCATGTCTAGATGCCTAAATGCATTGAGTTCCTGCCATGTGATTGGCTGATTAGCAATTTGTGTTACCGAGCAATTGAACAGATGTACCTAATAAAATGGCCAGTGATGGTATATTTTTTTTATTTGCATGAGTTTTGCATATTTCAAAGAGTTACATAGTGCTGGTGTTTGTTTGCATATAATTTTGTACTTTATTGTATATATTTTTAAATTTTATTATTTGATATCTGTTGGTTACCCGTGCACATTTATCACCTTCATATAGTAAGTGCAATATTTCCCAAATACAGTCCAATAAATCCTTCAATCAATCGTCCATTTGGAAAAATCCAATAAACAATGTGCATCAACATAGGTTCCAACTTCTTCTATGGGAAAATTAGAAAATAGATGGCCACTCACCAGATGGTTTGACCTCCTTTTTACGGGAAGGTCAAAATGCGCCTCTGGAACCACTGTTCCTATAAAGGGAGGTGAATTTTTCCTCTTCTCTCTCTGGTTCTCGTTCCGCTATTGAAGAAAAAAGGACTCCACCAGGGACACAGATGAAAGGATCATTGTGTAGTATTTATTTGCAAATTAACAGTAAAAACAGTTTAAAAGTTTACACTCACATTTCCATGTGCCTAAATCCAGGCACTAGGTTGACCAACGTGTAGCTCGTGAGCCTGTGCGGCAAACAGCTGTTGTTTCGAATGATAGCGTGTCGAACCGTCCGTATGTCGTTTAGCGTTTACATGCCAACGTCCGGAAGTGCACGAAAGAACGGACGTTGGCATGTAAACGCTAAACGACATACGGACGGTTCGACACGCTATTATTCGGAACAACAGCTGTTTGCCGCACAGGCTCACGAGCTACACGTTGGTCAACCTAGTGCCTGGATTTAGGCACATGGAAATGTGAGTGTAAACTTTTAAACTGTTTTTACTGTTAATTTGCAAATAAATACTACACAATGATCCTTTCATCTGTGTCCCTGGTGGAGTCCTTTTTTCTTCAATAGCGGAACGAGAACCAGAGAGAGAAGAGGAAAAATTCACCTCCCTTTATAGGAACAGTGGTTCCAGAGGCGCATTTTGACCTTCCCGTAAAAAGGAGGTCAAACCATCTGGTGAGTGGCCATCTATTTTCTAATTTTCCCATAGAAGAAGTTGGAACCTATGTTGATACACATTGTTTATTGGATTTTTCCAAATGGACGATTGATTGAAGGATTTATTGGACTGTATTTGGGAAATATTGCATTTTCTTCTCTTGTTCAAAAAATATTTCCATTTTTGGGTCAGCGCTTGACTTCCATTGTTTGTTCATCTGATCACCTAAGGTTTTTTGAAGGGGCAGTGACCCTATTGTTCATGATTTCACACTACTAGCACTGTATTTTGATTTATTAGGTCAGGGAGCCATTACCCTCTTTGTTATATACACCTTCATATAGTAACATACATATTTTTTTTTCCCCCCCCAGGGTGTGTGAGCACAGATTACAGTACACATAGGTGTGCGCAGCCTATTGCATTAGGGTATGCACCCTAAAACTCACACATGTGTGTGTCTACATGTATATGACCCCAGCACATTGATCTCCCTGCCGGCTCAGTGTAGGAGAACTTTCCCTTCCTCCTGCTGGCGCAGAGCGATAATGCTAATAAGCATGGGGTAATTAGGGTGTGCTCAGGCACACCCAGCACACACGTCTGACACTATAGGTGATAGCACTGTTCATTTTCTGATACTTACATTGGGAACAACGGCTGTGCCCATGCAGCCCCTGCACCCAACTCACATGAATGGGACTGCCTGCATAGGGATGACCTGTGCATCACCATGCGGACACATGGGTGAATGGTGTAGTATGCCCATGTGAACAAGGCCTAAAAATAAAGAGAAAAAAAAAGGTAGCTGCAAGAAAAGGGCAGCTCTATCATGCATACAACAGAATGACTCTGAAAGGCCCAACTTCCACCTGATTCAGGAGACAATGCAGAGGAAAGCAAGAGAAACCTGCAAGTGTGTAGAAGCAGAATCTATGGGGGAGGATTTACCAAAACTGGTGCATTTACAATCTGGTGCAGCTTACATAGTAGCCAATCAGCTTATAACTTCAGCTTGTTCAATTAAAAAGAGGACTTCCAGCCTGCATTTTAAAAAAAATAAAAGTCAGCAGCTACAAATACTGTAGCTGTTGACTTTTAATACAAGGACACTTATCTGGGGAGCCCGCGATGTCAGCACCCGAAGCCAACCAGCCACTGGCTCCGGGTGCAGGTACCGGCAATCCTTGCTAAGAAAAGCAGGAAGTGAAGCCTTGCGGCTTCACAGCTGGTTTCCTACTGAGCATGCGTAAGTCGCACTGCGCTTTCTGAATGGTCCCGTTTTCTTCTGGGACCTGTGTGTGTCTCCAAGAAGGCAGGACCGTAAATGACATAGGTCACCTTGGCGACCTTACATGGAAGTGAGATCAGGTACCGGTGTTTGACAGGTATCCTCTCCCCCCTGGGGGGGCCAGATAAGTGGGGCTTTCACTTTTGAGGGGAACTCCACTTTAAGCTTTGGCAATAAAACCTGGAAGCTGATTGGGTACTATGCAAAGCCGTACCAGGTTGTGCACTCTCCAGTTGTAGTAAATCTTCCCCTGTAAGGGATGGGATCAGACAATGAAATCTTTTACAACAGAAGACATTTGTGCTCAGGATAAAAGCATGAAACACAAAACGACAAACGATAGGAAATCTTTAAAAGACATAGGAGTGAGAGGATGCGGGTGTGCAGAATGAGGGAGGATCGGTGTGATCCCTACCTTTCTAAAATGCAGTAGCATGTCCGGGCTCCGCTCACACATCTCTGTCAGTAGCACGACGGACGTGTGCAGCACGCCTGCGAAAAGAAAACAATATCATGAACACAAACCCTGTATAAGACATAAAGAGCCTCAAATAACAGCAAGACAGAAAAGAAAAATCAAGCTCACCATGGTTCTTCTCGTTAAGCAGGTTCTTTGTTGCGGGTAAAAACATTTCCATGAGTTCTGGGACCTTTCGGATGACGTGGACAGCGCACAGTGCCGCCTTGACAAACAGACAGTTTTGGACAGGTGATTTTAGATCTGAAAGTGACAGTTGCTTGGCTGTGTCTGGCTGCAACACTTATGAAACACAGACCCTAAACAAGCATGCTATAAATGAGTCTGCAAATTCCTTCCCGCTATCCCCGATTCAGGTCTTTGGCCCAGAAATGTACTGAAAATTAATCCCAAGAAAACAACAGCATTGGCAGCATAATTCTCTCATGACAGGTGCTCTTAAAAGTGGTTGTAAACCTCAGACATGAAATATGAAAAAAGCATATCCTTCTATAGTGTGTCCTTGTCTCAGTCTAGAGAACTCTAGGTGTCATGTCTGTCTGCTGCCTCCTTCCTCTGCTATCAACCTCAATCACTAATGAAAAGTGTTCCTGACACCAAGGGTGACGGGAGGGAGCCCAGCTTCAGTGTGTGTGTGTGTGTGCCTGTGTGTGCGTGTGCGTGCGTGTGTGTCTTCCCTCCTATCAGCTCTCAAAGCTCTGACGTGTGTCATTTCAACTCTGTACCCCCTTTTTTCTGACAGCTCAGACAGGCCTGATCAATTCTACAATTTCAAGGGATGTAGATAGAATACTGCAGATAAACAAATACAAGGATTTGTTTAAAGCGGAGTTCCACCCTTTCTTACAACCATGGCCCCACTGGTAACCAATACCTGTACTTTTAATTGTTTTAGATTTTTGTTTAGATTTTTTTTTTTTCAAATTCCTTCCACTTCTGGCCCTAGTCGCCGTGGTGATGTATGTCATATCTTGACTCCCATTGACTCCTGGGATTTGATGACACTGATATGTCAGGAGTCAATAGGAGTCAAGATATGTCGGGCATCCTCCGCTGCCATTGCATTATTTCTGCAATCCTGAGTGTGCGGGCGTGAGATTGGGAAGTGCATGCTGGGAAGCCAGCTGCACCAAATCCTGGAAAAAAGTACGAGTGGGGTTCAGATGCCCACAGTAGCAATGGGCACTATCTGCATATCATGGACACTGAGTAAACAAAGACTTATAGGCCCCACATCAATGATCACATTGATAACAGTTTACACTTTCGGTTGTACTAGGCAAAGTAAATCATAGGGAAAGAGGGGGTTAAAAATTGACAAGGAGACTGGAACTCCGCTTTAATCTCTTTGCATCACCTGAGGCCAGCAGACAGTTAAACCTCTGCATATTACCTGAGGCCAATCACTTTGAATAGGTGTAGAGAAGAGGAGACTGTAGAGAATAGGAGGCTGCAGATAAACAGGTACAAACTACATAGGCAGAATTGTTTCATCTGCATCACCTGAGGCCAATCACTTCACTAGGTGTATGTAAGGGTTTACAACCATTTTAACCTCTTAAAGACCTCCCACTGCACATATACTGTGGCAGGGTCGCTCTATTGTGCGACACAATGTACCCATACATCTTTTCATGCAATAGATACTATGGGTGTGCGCGCGGGGGTCTGGCGTACTCTATGGCCACTGATCACCCGCGATCGCTCCACAGAGCAGCAGAACGGGGATCTGCCTATGTAAGCAAGGTGGATCCCCTTTCTGAGAGGAGACAACACTAAGATTTGCAGTCCCTAGTGATTGGGAACAGCGATCTCTGTGTTGTCCCAGTGAGCCCATCCCCCACACAGTTAGAACACACCTAGGGAACACATTTAACCCTTTGATCACCCCCCCTAGTGTTAACCCCTTCCTTGCCAGTGCTATTTATACATTGATCACTGCATTTTTATAGCACTGATCAATGTAATAATGTCACTGGTCCGCAAAAAGTGTCACTTAGGGTCAGATTTGTCTGCCGCAATCCCGCTAAAAGCACCGATGCAAGAGGCTTACCTTCTTCCGTAGATAAGAATTTGATGTTTTAAGGAGCTTCTCCACCTCCCCCGCCAAGTCTCTGCACATCTCTGCCGATCCCATGCAGCCCAGTGTACACAGCGCCAGGCCTTGAACATACTGAGTGCTATGATTTAGGTCACTAGGGGAAAAGAGAGGTGACAAATGAGCATAAATACCAACACAATGCTAGAAAATTCACCTATGAACCAAATTAAAGCACCCACCTATCCAGTGCCTTTATCCACTTGACCTCTGGAAGATTTACCTCCTCCCCCTTCATGACCAGGCCATTTTCTGCTATATGGCACTGCGCTACTTTAACCAGTTGCAGACTGCCCACCGTAGATGTACTGCAGCAGGGTGGACGTGCTGCACCAGATCACATACCTAGTTCGTGATCTCACACTCCTGGGTCTGGAGCACACACGCGTGCCGCCAGCGACCCTCGGCGGGGACCGTGGACTCGATGTCTGCCGGCACCCACTGATTACACAGGACACAGGCAGAACGACAATCTGCCAATGTAAACAAAGCAGATTGTCGTTCTGTCAGTAGGGAAGGTAGTGATCCTGTGTTTTTGATAAGCAGGAACACGGATCAATGACTTCCCCTAGTAAAAGCACCTCCCACACTGTAAACACAGGCTAGGCACACAATTAACCCTTTGATCGCCCCTGATGTTAACCCCTTCCCAGCCAGTCGTCTTAGTACAGTGACAGTGCATATTTTTAGCCCTGATCACTGTATTTGGTGTCACTGGTCCCCAAATAGTGTCAAAAGTGTCAGTTAGTGTATGATTTGTCCGCCGCAATATCACAGTCCTAGTATAAGTCACTGGTCACCGCCATTACTAGTAAAAATAAATAAAAATATCTCATAGTTTGTAGACGCTATAACTTTTGCGCAAACCAATCAATGTACACTTATTGGGATTTTTTTTTACCAAAAATATGTAGCAGAATACATATTGGGCTAAATTTATGAAGACATTTGATTTTTTTCAAATATCAAGTTCTCACCTTAAACTGGAGTTTCACACTGTACAAAAAAAAAATAAATTAAAAGTAATCAGCTACAAATCCTGTAGTTGCTAACTTTTAATATAAGGACACTTACCTGTCCAGGGATCCAGCGATGTCCTCACCTGAGACGATTCTTCAATCAGCTTCAGGCGCAGGCACCAGCATTGCAAGGGAAACCGGCAGTAAAGCCCTTCACAGCCGGTCTCCTACTGTGCATGCGCGAGTCACCCTGCACTGAGTGGTCCCTCTTCTTCTGGGACACACACAGGTCCAAGAAGGAAGCGGGGGGGTGGGGGGGGGGGGGGTGGGGGTGGCTTGGCTTGAGTGAGGCGGAGGGCCCAAAGCAATTCGCAGAAATAACATACTTCGCCGCTGCGAGCTAGGATGGAAGGTACAAAACAATAAAAAAAAAAACAAAAAAAACCTGGAACCTTAACCTGGAACTCCGCTTTGATGTATTCTATGCATTAAAGTGGTTGTATACTTGAAAAAAACCTGTAAGGCAAAGGCATAATGAGCTACTAGCTCATTATCAAATACTTACCTCAGAACAAAGATCCAACAGGGCTGCCCGGATCCCACAGAGGGAGCTGACATTTTCCTTCCGGGTTCCTTCCAGATTTGCAGCTCCGGCGCTGTGAGTGCCCGGAGCCGCGAGATGTCAATCCCCCGCTTGCACGCAGGAGCACGTCTTACCGCTATGCGCCAGTCCTTCGCCGGGACAACACTGCGCATGTGCTGTGACGTCAGCGGCTGCATGCAAGGCGAATATCTCCTAAACCTTGCAGGTTTAGGAGATATTCATTTTACCTACAGGTAAGTCTTATTATAGGCTGACCTGTAGGTAAAAATCACATTTAAGGGTATACAACTGCTTTAAAGTGAAAAACCCTCTCTGCTGCAGCTAACCCCCCCCCGAGACCCCCCTTTTCCTTACCCAAGCCCGATCCGGTCCAGTGATGTGCACGAGTGCAGCGGCTTCCGCTGTCTCTATCTCCTCACTGGACAGAGTGATAGCAGCTGAAGAAATGGGCTCCCGCTGCTGTCAATCAAATTCAGAGACACTGGAGGGGGGCGGGGGGGCAAGTCCCGCTGCCTGTGTCAATGAACACAGCAGTTGGACTTAGGAGCGAGTCTGCACAGGGGCCCCCAGGGAAAAACTGCACAGGATGAAGAGGAGGGGTCTGGAGCGCCAGCGGAGGGACCCCAGAAGAGGACCTGGGCTGCTCTGTGCAAAACCATTGCTCTACAGAGCAGGTAAATATAGACTTTTTTTTTTTTTTTTAATAAAACAAATAAGAAACTTTATAACAACAACTTTAAAGTTGCAACAATTTTAAAAAGGTTCCTGCACTACTTTGATGCGACTTGAGTGCCATAGACTGCAATGTAAACTCTCAAACGTCACAAGAAGGTCTCCTCTTAATGTTTTCAATGCAACACTCAAAGCCAAAGCCAACAGTCAAAGTCGCATCCACATCTCAGCCATCCAAAGTTGAATCAAAGTCGCAAAGGAAATTGAAAAACTTTGGAGTTGCACAAGTGTGCCTGGAGCCTTAGCGCTCTCGTTGTTACCGCAGTGAACTCAGACTTCAGCACTCCCATGGCTCTTACTTCTTTATACAGTTAGTCATTAGCAGATGGACATCTTGTCTCTCATCCAGCAGCAGCATCGCACCAAGGTAGCCAATCCTCTTGTCTGTGAATTTCTGAGAGGCGATTAGTTTCAGGCACTCCAGCTGCAAAGAAGAAAACATACATTCAGATCACGCTAAACCTACCCTAATCACCGTGCTTACTTACAGGGCCCATTTTACATGTTAATTTGCATTAAGCAGACCAATGAGTTCATCTCCTCTCCATATACCAGCATGCTCCTTGTTAACACTGCAGAACGGAAATGACTCCTTGCTCTGCTTCTCCCTCTACCAGTCTGAGCTCTGTTGTACAGAAACCGCAAAATATTATTTCTAAGTCATTCTCCGGTAATTACAATGCTTGCATTAATAATACAATTATGTATTCGTAAATACAAAACTGCATTCATTTGTGTCCATCAGGCCCCTTTCACACTTGTGCAACCCGATTTTACCGCAATTTTTTGCTGCGATTTGGGATCAGTACGACTTTGTTGCAACTTTGGCACAATGAAAACATATTACAAAGTTGTACAGAAGTAGTACCGAAATCGCATCTATATTATTCAGATGCAATTTGCATGAGACTTTGAGGGTTTAACATTGAAGTCTATGGACCTCAAGTTGCATCAAAGTTGGACCAAAGTAATGCAGGGACTACTTTGAAGTCGGCACGACTTGAAAAGTTTTACAGATATGAATGCTACTCACTGGAAACTTCGCAGTCCCAAATCGCAGGACAACTCGCACAAGTATGAAAGGGGTCCAATATGTTCAGCACACACTAGACAGCACTGAACAATTCACTGTTCATTTAACCACTTCCCCCCGGTGTCACGTCATGACGTCACAGACTTTGGTGATATCTGAATGATGCCTGCAGCTACAGACACTATTCAGATATCTTTTTATTTTTTTTTTTTTTAGCGCCAGCGATTCCCTGCACGGTAAGAACGATCATTGTGGCAGTTCAGCCGATTGATCGTTCTTTCATGCAGTGGGAGGGGATGCCCCCTCCCGCCACCCTCCAGTGCTTCTCCAGGCTCGTCCATGCCATCGGCGGCAATGGGGGGAATGAATCCGGTTGTTGCCGGCAGAAGTTGAGCATAGAGATGACTGGCGACCAGATGGTCACCAGTCATCTCTAGGCGCCTCGGAGGTCCGGGCGCAACGTATGACGTCACGTCCGGCCCGGCTGATGCAAACAATGACTGGGACTCGGCTGGAAAGGCCGAGACAATTGTTTTTTTTTTTCTGATCTCGATCTTTCCAGCCTGGAGGAGAGATGTGAGGTCTTATTGACCCCATAGCTCTCCATAAAGAGGGCCTGTCACGCACTATTCCTATTACAAGGGATGTTTACATTGCTTGTAATAGGAATAAAAGTGATCAAAAAAAATTATTTTTTTTTAAAGAAGTGTAAAAATAAAATAAATTAAAAAAAAGAAAAAAGAAAAAAATGAAAGCACCTCTGTGACTGCGAGCTCACGCACAGAAGCCAACGCATTCACGCCCGCATATGTAAACAGCATTCAAACCACACATGTGAGGTATTGACGCGAACATTAGAGCGAGATCAATAATTCTAGCACTAGACCTCCTCTGTAACTCTAAACAGGTAACCTGTAAAAATTTTAAAGAATCGCCTATGTGGATTTTTAAGTACTAAAGTTTGGCGCCATTCCACAAGTGTGCGCAATTCCGAAGTATGACCTGTTAGGTATCTATTTACTCTGCGTATCATCATCTTTTACAATATGCAAAACAATTGGGCTAAGGTAGGCTTCCAGGCACGCCCCACGGAGCCCAGAGAGCGCAACATTTGCTGGTGACAGTACACAGCTCTCACCTGCATACAGGGACAAATATAAAACTCTGTAGGGGACTCAATACCGGTCGCAGAGCACCGCATTGGGGGTTGTTTGTTTTAAACAATTTAAAATAGTTTTTAAATCAGCAATTTTGTATGATTTAGGTTTACCAATATAAACATACAATGGTAAACGATATTACTCTATGAAGAGTTTTTTCCCTCTACATACCCGTCGGGATTCCCATTGGTGGATCTCATACCTGGAGATCATCCCCCCAAAAGGAGCCAGTGGAGGGAGAGATCCCCCCAAAGAGACCTGCAAGCCTATTTGGCCCAGTTTTTCGGAACTTCGTTCTGCCTAGTCTACTCCTAGTAGGATGTCCATAAACCCCACTTGTCAAGTATGGAGGCTGCGTCTGTCAATGAACGTAAGAGAAATCCTTACGGGGCAGAAGTGGTTAATGTGTACATCCCTAAGTGAAAATGTCCAAATTGGGCCCAAAGTGTCAATATTTTGTGTGGCCACCATTATTTTCCAGCACTGCCTTAATTCACCAGAGCTTCACAGGTTGCCACTGGAGTCCTTGTCCCCTCCTCCATGACGAAGCTGGTGGATGTTATAGACCTTGCGCTCCTCCCCCTTCTGTTTGAGGAGCCCCACAGATGCTCAATAGGGTTTAGGTCTGGAGACATGCTTAGCCAGTCCCATCATCTTTACCCTCAGCTTCTTTAGCAAGGCAGTGGTGTGTTTGGGGTCGTTATGTTGAAATACTGCCCTGCGGCCCAGTCTCCGAAGGGAGGGGATCATGCTCTGCTTCAGTATGTCACAGTACATGTTGGCATTCATGGTTCCCTCAATGAACTGTAGCTCCCCAGTGCCAGCAGCACTCGTGCAGCCCCAGACCACGACACTCCCACCACCATGGGCTCGGGCATGTTCGGAACTGCACGTGCCGATCCCGCCAGGAAGTTTGCACTGCGCCGCGCTAATCACAGGCAGTGAAACATTTACCGATGCGCAGCTGCATAGATCGGGAAATGTTTCACTGCCTGTGATTAGTGTGGTGCAATGCAAACTTCCTGGCGGGATCGGGCAAATTCGGTTCCAAACACGCCTGAGCCCATTCCTGATTAATTATATATACCCCATACGTCTCCTTCAAAGGCCAAGTGGAACATGTTACTTTTCACTCGTGTTTAGGGTGGAACATGTTCCAGCTCCTAGCTCCCTCTTCCCTCCTAAAGCGGGTGGGGGGGTTCTTCTACCCGCACCCGCTGTAACTTTTTGAAAACAGCATGGCTGTGCGGAGCTCTGCCCATAGATCTGCAACATTTAATCACAGATTCCAGTGAATGAATACTCTACAAGTATCGTCTACTACCGCGTCAGACAGACTTGTAGTTTCAATGGGCTACGGGGGCGCTGTAGAAGCAGAAAGCCCGTACAGAGGTATGGGCTGAAAGCCAGGGAACGTCTTCTGGAGCCCACATTGCACCCGCAATCATCTACTGATCACCGGTGCTATGATTTCCCGGCTCCTGCAGGGCAAAAATGCACATTTTTTTTTTCTGTATTTATTATTTTTTCTGTAAAGGCGAACTTATCTTGCCACAGCACTCAGCAGGAAGGAAGTACAGCGTTTGGGTCAATCACTACTCATTCTATACAACACTGAAGAGGAGGTCTACTCTATGGTCAGATGGCACTTACCTGCCCAAAGTGAGCAGGGTATCCCAGCATGTGCATATAAAGCAGCTTAGCCACATTGCGGCAGCGATATGTGTTATCTTCCTCGCGGAATGACGAGCGGATGGCTGCACACTCCTTCTGGATCATCTCCCGTTCTTCGGCCTGTGTGCGTGCTGTCCGGATGGTGCGGATCAGCTCCCGCAGTCTGATAGGGGCCGGCATCCTCTGTAAAAGAGACAGATGAGGATAAGTAAGCTTGCAGCACACATATAATAATAAGGATCTGAAAACTGCAATGCCCCCCCCCCCACCTCCCCGGTTATTCTACCAGGTTACTGCCAACTGGACATCAAAAAAAGAGAAACACTGGCTGCTCCAGTTCGAAAATTACAAAACTGGCTCCATTTGATGAATAAATACAGAGTTAGTATCAAGCACTCTAAGGACACAAATACGTCCCCACCCATCATTTTAAGACAATATTGATCTGTGCTATGTACTATGATCTGTGCATCACATCAGAACGCAACCCTGCCAGGCAAGTGGTCTATATTTCATGCACATGAACTTTAATGGCATCCCAGTCTCAGACCGTAGGGTTCAATATTGAGTTGGCCCACCCTTTGCAGCTATAACAGTTTCAACTCTTCTGGGAAGGCTGTCCACAAGGTTTAGGAGTGTCTATGGAAATGTTTGACCATTCTTCCAGAAGTGTATTTGTGAGGTCAGGCACTGATGTTGGATGAGAAGGCCTGGCTCCTTAATCATCCCAAAAAGTGTTCTATCAGGTTGAGGTCAGGTCAGGTCAAGTTCCTCCATCCCAAACTCATTCATCCATGCCTTTATGGACCTTGCTTTGTGCAGTGGTGCGCAGTCATGTTGGAACAGGAAGGGGCCATCCCCAAACTGTTCCCACAAAGTTGGGAGCATCGAATTGTACAAAATGTCTTGGTATGCTGACGCCTTAAGAGTTCCCTTCACTGGAACTAAGGGGCCAAGTCCAACCCCATTTTTTTCCCTTTACAATCAGTTTAATCCTACATGATTCACTGTTTCCAGCAGTTCTCTTTCAGAGTGGGTTTGTACCCGGGCCCATGGGGCAACGCGCTCCGTACCCGGGCCCATGGGGCAACGCGCTCCGTACCCGGGCCCATGGGGCAACGGTCTGTCACTGGGGTGATTGGGTAATGGTCTGTACCTGGGGCGATGGGGGCAATGAACTCCTTATTGCAAAGACATGATGAATAGGATCATTATTCAAAGTCTAGCATACTGCATCTCCAATTATTAAAGCACAACTTCAGGCAGATAAAAGGCGGCACACATTAATGCAGTTCTGTAATCATGAATACATACTTACATGTATTCTTTCAAAGCAAGCTGTATAGTCACCTGAATTTGGCTTGGTTTAACCACTTCAGTAGTGGGCACTTTCCCACTGCGTTAGGTGTGAAAGATCTCTAAAGGTTTTTGTTTAATAGGTTATAAACCTGCTTTGTGCAACGATATTGCACAGAAAGGTCCCTTTCCTCCTCTTCTGGCAGTCCTCACCAGTGCTGGGTGCTGAGGGGGCACCCATGCATGTACGCTAATGAGCCGGGTTGTGTGCATCCACAGACACACACACACAGTGCCGGTAAGCCACGCCGCTTCTCACAGGAGTTTGACTGATGGCACCAGGAGCCTATGACTCCTCTGACCTAAGACCAAAGTATTTGCTTTTAATAAGTGCGTGGCTGCGCCCACTGACGTCACCACGCCTACCCGCTCTGGGAAGTACGGGGACGATTGTTTGTTATGCCGGCTTTTTAGATGGTCGCTTTACTATTCGTTTTTATGTGAGTACCCATTCTTTGCTTTTAATAAACGGAACCTTGTGGATTTACACTATGGATCCCTTCCTTTTTTCATTTGTGTATATTGCGGAGATGAAAGGCTGATGTAGCAAGACACTTAGCTGTTCATCTATCGGAGGCCTGGAGAGGGTGAGAGCCCATTTAATATACCCTGCAGAGGGTTATATCTGCCAGCTCGTTTGACCCACTAGAGATAGTGAGTCCATTATACTCGGTAAGGGTACCCCTTCCATAAACCTCACAAGGTGTGCATGTCTCTGGTGGTGGTTCGTTTGCAGCTGAATTCCAGTGACGGATATCTTAAAGCTCCTTCATTCTGGGAACTCTTTTTAATCTGATCCTTGGATTCTATATAGGAGCACCAACAGAGAACTCACATTTACTTTTTTTTTTGGACTCTTTTCACTAATATTGTTTTTTTGGTTTAGTGGCTTCCACCCAGCACTTCTGCACTTTATTCATCACACTTGATTGTGGAGTTTTGCATTGAATGTGATATTTGTTCATATTTTTAGCACTATATAGCGCAACTTTCTTTATTACTAAGCCTAAAGGCTTACCTATAGGTACCGTAAATATCTCCTGAACTTGCACCGTTTAGGAGATATTTACTGTATACTGCATCGATTACATCATTGACACATGCGCTTTGAAGGAAAGGCTGCTGGTACCGTTTCTTCAGAGCCCTGTGCCTTGACTGGCGGTGCATGCGCGGGAGTGCTGTCACGCGGCTCCGGCCAGTCACAGAGCCGGAAAATGCGGACCCGTCAGGAAGACTAGAGAAGATGGATGCGGCCTCCATCAGGGGGAGACAATGGCTTAGTTTGCAGCGGTCACCAAATGTGCTAGTATGCGAAGCATACTAGCACATTATGCTTTTATGAGAAGAGGAATTGGGGGAGGTAAATGGGACTTTAAATTAACTCAGGGGTATTACCTCAGGGAACATAAAGTCATGGGCCATGCGGTTCTCTTTGTGCATTTGTATCAATTGTTACCCAATAATGAAATTGATGGAGGGGGAAACCCTATCATGTATTACTACTGAACCAATTTTTTATCATGTGTATCCATCACATGCCTCATTTAAAGTCCCACTCCCCTCGCTTCCCTGCAATTTTCTACATTATGCCTTTACCTTGCAATTAAAAAAACAAAAAAACAAAAAAAAACAAACAGAGTTTACTTCCTCTTTAGGCCTCATACACACAGGCGTTTTTTTACAGCCACATTTTTTACAGCTCTCCATGTTATCCAATGGCCCCTTAAAAAGCAGACGTTTTTTGAGCTGCAGAGGACGTCAGCGTTCGTAAGCTGAAAGCGGGACCAGTGCGTTACGAGGCGCCGTTTTTGGCGCTGAGCCGGCAAAACGCTCACCAACGCTGTCCCTATGTTAACTGGCGGTTTCAACGCCGGCGCCTTCACGTTAAAAAATAGCAGAGGAATGTTTTTTTTTTAAAAACGCCTATTGACCCCGTCGCTCACTAACGCTCATTAACACGGACGCAAAACGCCGAAAAAAGTGCAGATTTTTCCCTGACGTCGGGCCCGACGATTTGCTTATTTTTTTTCATACGCCCGTGTGTATGAGGCCTTAGGCTTCATGCACACAGGACGTTAAAAAAAAACGTCCTAAAAAGTCAGTAGCTTATCAGAGATTTTTTGAGCGTTTTTGCGGCGGCGTTATTGAGCATTTTTTAGCGCTGGAGTTTTTTGAGCTTTTTTTTTCCAATGGATACAAAACATCAAAAAACGTTGGTGAGCGGCGTTATTGAGCGTTTTTACAGCTGAAAAACGTCTCTCAGAACCCTCTGGTCTTGGGGTTTTTTTTACAGCTCAAAAACGTCACTGCTAAAAACAGCTGATAACAGCCGGTGTGCATGGAGAGATAGGATAACATGGAGGGTTTAATGACAGTAGAAAAAAAATTGTCTGCAGCTGAAAACAGCTGCTGTAAAAACGTCAAAAAACGTCCAGTGTGCATGAGGCCTTAGGCTCCATTTACACGGGACGCTATTTTAACTTCCCCTGAACGATTTTTTTTGACAGCTAGAAGCCGGTGTCTAAAACGGCCGTTTTGCATGCAGCGTTTGTGTCTAGGAGCGTTTTTAAAGAAATTTATTTATTTATTTTTTTTTTTTTAATGGAAACGCCTGTAAACCAAACGGTCCTAGACATGAGTTACCGCGTTTAGGTGTGTTTGCAAGCCGTTTCAAATGCCTCTGAACTGGCGTCTGAACCCTTTTTTTGCATTCCAAAAAAAGCCTTTCAACACAACTGCCTGGAAACGACCTTAACAGGTTCCCCACCGCGCGCCGTCTTTTCACGGCGGCAGTCGGGGAGCCCTGCGCGAATCGCTGTAAATAAGCGGCGATCTGCTTTTGGCCACCAGGGGGCTCGCGCGCGCACCCGCCGCACTCCTGGGGAGTGTGCCCGCGGCTCGGGCGGACCCGATGTCCGCCGGCGAGCCGCGATGAGTGGCTACAGGGAAAGAACGGGGAACCGCTGATGTAAACACGGCGGTTCCCCGCCCTGTCAGTGGGGCATGAGAGATCTACTGATCCCTGTCACTGGGATCAGTTAGATCTCTCATGCCCATGTTAGCCCAACCCCCCCACAGTAAGAACACACCCAGGGAACACGATTAACCCCTAGCTCTCCCCCTGCAGGTTAACCCCTTCACTGCCAATGACATTTATACAGTAATCAGTGGACATTTAAATTTCTGATCGCTGAATAAATGTCATTGGTCCCAAAAAAGTGTCAAAAATGTTCCGACATGTCTGCCCCAATATCGCATTACCGCTAAAAATCGCAGATCGCCGCCATTACTAGTAAAAAATAAAAAAAATATAAAAACCCCAGAAATGAATTCTCACCATCCGTAAACGCGGCCACTTTTGCGCAAACCAATCAATAAACGCTGATTGCAATTTTTTTTATCGCAAATATGAGGAATTATATAAATCGGCCAAAAACTGTAAAAAAATGTTTTTTTATATTTTTTTTTTTGGATTTGAATTTTAGCAAAAAGTAAGAAATTTGGGTTTTTTTGCAAAATGGTCGCTCTTCTTTTGTTTATAGCGGCGATCAGAAGTGACGCAGAGGCGATCAAATACCACCAAAAGAAAGCTCCGTTTGTGGGAAAAAAAGGACACAAATTTAGTTTGTATACAACGTCGCACGACTGCGCAATTGTCAGTTAAAGCGACGCAGCGCCGAATCGCAAAAAGTGCTCTGGTCCTAAAGTGGGAAATTCTTCCGGGGCTGAAGTGGTTAAACCACCCTCTGTAAAAGTACTGATAAGATAACAGAGGGAAGTAGAATCTGTACAACAAAAAAGCAACCTTTTATTCCACTGCAACCGTGAAATCCTATCTGAGAGCTTTTAATTTCTCTGCCCGGCCATTCGATCCACCGGGTCAGCGACTTGTACTGTATTGTGGAGAGCGAACGCAGAATGGAAGAATGAGGGCCGAGTCCTCACAAAACCGTCATGTATATTTCAGTCGGTGGCTGGGAAAGTCGGCAGCCTCTGCACTGTCACTGCTGTGTAATGTGAGCAGATCGGAGCAAATAAGCAGCACTGTCCACACCATCAACAGCAGCCACTAAATATCGACTCCCAGGGATTGTTCACTGCGGTGAAGTGGAGAGGCATGCAAGACGGAAAAAGAATGTTCATTACTGCTGTCTATGGCAAACTTTATTTTTTTTTTTGATCTCAGCATAGAGGAGAAATCTGGAGGAGTTCTAGACCCCAGATCTCTCCATAAAGAAAACCCGTCATGCAGTATTCCTATTACAAGGGATGTTTATATTCCTTGTAATAGGAATAAAAGTGATGAAAAAATGAAAAGGGAAAATGTAAAAATAAAAAAAAAAATTTAAAGCACCCCCATCCTCTTGTGCTCGCACGCAGAAGCGAACACATACGCAAGTCGTGCCCGCATATATAAATGGCGTTCAAACCACACAGAGCGAGAGCAATAATTCTAGCGCTAGACCTTCTCTGTAACTCTAAACTGGTAACCTGCAATTTTTTTTAACGCATCGTCTATGGAGATTTTTAAAGCGGACCTCGAGTCATTTTTATAATCATTCCATCCGTTAGGCCTCATTTACACTGCTGCTGGTAAAGGGACTTTTAGAGGCATTTGGGCGTTTTTTTCAGCTGCCCCTGCACTCTCCTCTATGGTATCTTATCAGTACATTTACACAGGGTCGTTTAAGGTCGTTTCCAGGCAGCTGAGTTTAGTGGCTTTTTTGGGAACACAAAAAAATGGGTTCAGACGTCAGTTCAGAGGCATTTGAAACCCCAAACAGCTTGCAAACGCGCCTAAACGCGGTAATGCGCATCTAGGAGCGTTTCGTTTACAGGCGTTTCAATTTAAAAAAAAAAACAAAACACTTTTTTCCCTTCAAATTGCTCCTAGACACGAACGCGAAAAAGCTGCTAAATGCGTCTGGAAAAACGCAGCAAAACGGACGTTTTAGATGCCGGTTTCTAGCTGTCAAGATAAAACATTCAGGGGAGATTGAAACAGCGTCCCGTGTAAATGGAGCCTAAGATCTCCTGCCCTTCTTGTTTTTACTTTGGATAGTAAAACCTTTTTTTCCTGTCAGTAAATACCTTATACAGCCCACTTCCTGTTTCTTGTCTGGTCATTAGCCTAGGCATTTGCCAGGAAAGGAGGGGGGGGGTGAGTCATAAGAGGGCCAATGAGGGCTGCAGAGCTGGGGGGGTGCCTCTGTGTGTTTTTGTAAATCCAGGAAGTGAACAGGTAGCAGCTTTAGCTGCCCACAGTTAAAATGGCTGCAGCCAGACTCAGTGGAGGGAGATTTCTGCAGCATATTTGACAAGTACAGAATCACAGTAAATATAAAATAATATGCAAAGAGGTTGGCAGGAAGCGTCAGAATGGCAAAGATTTTTTTATTACAAATTATGCGAGCAGACTGCAGTTCCTAACCACTTCAGCCCTGGAAGGATTTCCGTCGCTTTAAGTGACAATTGCGCGGTTGTGCGACGTTGTACCCAAACAAAATTGACGTCCTTTTTTTCCCACAAATAGAGCTTTCTTTTGCTGGTATTTAATCACTTCAATACCATGCACTTAGAACACTTTCCTACCAGACCAATTTTCAGCTTTCAGTGCTGAGGCGTTTTGAATGAGAATTGCGCGGTCGTGCGACGCTGTACCCAAAGTTTTTATCATTTTGTTCCCACAAATAGAGCTTTTTTTTGGTGGTATTTGATCACCTCTGCGGTTTTTATTTTTTGCGCTATAAACAAAAAAAGACCGAAAATTTTGAAAAAAAAAAAATTCTCCATTTCTGTCACAAAACTTTGTAAATAAGTAAATTTTCTCCATCACTGATGGGCACTGATGAGGCTACACTGACGGGCACTGATCTGGCAGTACTGATTGGCACTGATGAGGTGGCACTGATATGCAGAAATGATGAGCACTGTTAGGCGGCACAGACGGGCACTGATATGCAACACTGACGGACACTGATAAGCGGCACTGACAGACACTCATAGGCGGCATTGGGCACTGATAGGTGGCATTGATGGGCACCAATAGGTGGGCACTAGTAGGGGCACTGGTATGTGGCACTGGTACACACTGATAGGGGCACTGGTGGGCATATGTACAGAAAGGGGCCCATTCCCTGGTGGTCTAGGGTGGCATCTGAAGGTGGCACCAAGTGCCATTCATATTGTTCACTATGCCCCTTACCTGGTGGTCTAGGGTGGTCTCCCTGGTGGTCCAGATCGGCTCCCTGGTGGTCCTGGGTGGGGACGTTGCTGGAGGTCCCTGGGTAGGCTCCCTGGTGGTCTAGGGTGGTGATTCAAGGTGGGGCTGTGCTGATAAATCATCAGCACAAACCCGCCCTGTCAGGAGAGCAGCTCATCGGCTCTCCACTCCTCAGGTCGGCAGACCTGAGTACAGGAAAGCCGATAAACGGCTTTCCTGTGTTACACTGTGACCAGCCGTGATTGGTCACGGTTGATCACATGGTAAAGTGCTTCGGATGGAAGCACTTTACCGAGATCGGGATTGCGGGGGGTCAGACTGACCTCCCACACCACCGATCGCCACGATGTGCGCCCCTTGTTATCCTGAGGACGTCATATGATGTCCAGTCAGGATAACTAAGCCGTCATTTTGAG
>BLSH010529783.1:398375-410123 GCA_018402905.1 Glandirana rugosa
TACTACGTCCTCGGTAACCAGTGCCGTGTGACGAGACTTCTTTGCCGGGGTCGAGTTGAATATTAAACAAAGGATTAAATAGCATTTTTGCCTTGTGGTGCTCAGATGCCGTGTAGTTCTGCTTTAACTAGTTTCTTTTTGCATGTGTGGCAGGGAGCGGAGGGACAGCTGCATTTGTTTACTCCATGTATGAGCGCTGGAGTGCTATTGAAAATGTCATAATGGTGAATAGTCTATAACCTGGAGTAGAAAGGTCATGGGGAAACGGATCTGCTGCTATGGGGTTTCCCTTAAAGCGGAAGTAAACCTTCCTCTACACTTTGTACCTATAGGTACTGTAAATATATTTACTGTATACCCCGCCGATTAAGTCATCGGGGCATGCGCTCTGAAGGAATGCCGCTGGGGCCGTTTCTTCAGAGCAGTGTGCCGTGACCAATGGCTCCTGCATCATGCGGCTCCAGTCAGTCACACAGAGAGTGGAGTCCGCGTTCCCGGAAGGAAGACGGGTGAAGATGGAAGCGAGCGAACCTGTCCCTCGGGTGACCGCATCGCTGGAGCGAGGGACAGGCGAGTGTCCGATTGTTAAAAGTCAGCAGCTACCCTTTTGGTAGCTGCTGACTTAACAGGGTGGAACTCCGCTTTAAGATATGAGAACTCGGATTGCTTTCTGAAGCATTTTTATTTTTTATTTATATTTCAGGTACTTATATAGCGCCGTCAACTTACGCAGCGCTTTACATATACATTGTACATTCACATCAGTCCCTACCCTCAAGGAGCTTACAATCTAAGATCCCTAACTCACATTCATATATACACTAGGGCCAATTTACACAGGGTCTAATTTATCTACCAGCATGTCTTTGGAGTGTGGGAGGAAACCAGAGTACCCGGAGGAAACCTACGCAGGCACTAGGAGAACATGCACATTCCAGGAAGGTAGTATCGTGGTTGCGATTTGAACCAGCGACCCGTTTCCTGCTAGGCGAAAGTGTTCTCCACTACAACACTGTGCAGCTCTACTACTACTACTACTACTACTACTACTACGGTCATGCCACAGTACGGCTAGGAAATGGTAAAATCTGTTTCCCCCTCTATGCAATCACTGGGTTCTCCTAAACCAAGCTAGTCACCTTTATCTTACATATCATCTGTACGGTTATTACAGCCCAACCTCTTTCCTGCCCTATTGCCTGCATAACGCATAGCATGGAAATCCATCATCCTTATTAGTACTATTGCCACATACACAATGAGCAATCAGCCACGTTACCTCCCACATATAGAATGTAAGAGAACTCCTACTCATGTGACTGCAGTATACAATGAAAGGAAAGCTCAAATAACGTATAAGGGCTGCTTCACACCACACGCAGTCCAGTGAGTTTTTATTCTGCATTAAATTGTTTGTTACCCTAACAAAAAAAAAAAATGGCTCCTGTTCCCTTATAGCATGCTATACAGTGCTTGTGTCATTTGGCCCCCTGCATCACCTGAAATACCTGGCTGATCCTGCCTGGTTCTGCCCTTCCCCCTGTAAACTGACCACGGTTAGTTATGGCTGCTGAGCCCTGACACCGTGGTCAGGACCGTGGTGAAAAAAAAAAAATACTAATAAAAAATAAATAAATAAAAAGGGGCAGACTCGATGGACTACTCAGTCTTTTTCTGCCGTCACTTTTCTATGTTTCTAGTTTACATGCCTCCGTCATCCACAGACCTGCTCTGTCCTCTCCCCCCTCATCTCCCTGCCTGTCAGCTCTGTCAGTGCCCACCATTTCCCTCCTGCTGTACAAATTCTCATTTTCTTCCTATAATCCAATTTGTTATATTAAAGTATGTGCCCCAGTGTATGATTTATAGAAAAAAAAAATGCAGATTCATATCCAATTTCAGAGCGCCACTCACATGACTGCCTGCAGCTCTCCTCCCTCAGCCAGGGCTTCTCAGCCCCACCCACTGTAGCTGTCGGATCAGGGAAGACAGCGGCGGGCGTTCACGTGAGTGCTCTGAAATTAGGTGTCAAGCGGCATTTTTTTTTTTTTTATAAACATGCACTGGGGCACATACTTTACCACATTGTATATTATAGGAAGAAAAGTGGCTTTACAACCACTTTAAAGGAAAGGTATAGGAAAAGCTTGTTTGGCTGTACTTCTACTGTGGATCACAGAAGTGTAGTTCGTTCTGCACTTCTGTCACCCATTTTCAGCTGACAGCGGGCTGAAGCTCGCTGTCGGCTGATGTCACAGTCTGGGGCAAGATCGCGACAATGAAGTGGAGATCTGCCCACATGCCTGGACCGGCACCCGGCTCAGACTCTCAGCAAGCCGCTGAGAGGCTAAACCGGTCACTCCTGCCCCCTCCACAGCCCAGCGCTCCAGTTAGTGGGGGGGGTAGAGTAGATAGCGATGACTGACAGTCACCAGCTCTTGGCTCGGGGAGCTGAGAACCGAGCGATCAGCGGTGTTTGATCGCTCCGTTCTCAGCCTTAAAGGCGCCAGGGGACAGATGCAGCATCTGAGTATGGCATCCAAAAAACCCATACTTCTCCTTTAAAAATGCATGGACAGCATTTAACATGTATTCCAATGGCCCTAGATCACGCCAGTAAAGTCAACAAAATTAGAACATGCTGCGCTTCTGTATGGAACACATCTCGATTAAGGTTGCACCAATACCGTTTTTTTTATCGGCGACTACGCGTACCTGTATTTGTGCTCTAGTACTCGCCAGTACGGATTACCTTTGCCGTGCGATTTCAGCCTATACAAAATTAAAAGGCTCAAATCCCACTGCAAAGAATCGCATGCGATTTGAACAAGAACACTGCAATTCCTGTCTGAATCACGTGTGGTTTCCTGCACCGCTCCTGTGTGAACCCAGGCTGAAAATACTGACAAACCTGGGTTCACACAGAAGCAGTGAAGGAAAACGCGTGTGATTCGCACAGGAATCGCATCGCATTCCTGTTCAAATCACATGCGATTTGAGCCCATTCCTTTTGCATGGGCTCAAATCGCACCGCAAAGGTATTGGTATCGGTAAGTACCTGAGCGCAAGTATGGGTACTCATGCTCGCCGATAAAATAAACTGTATCTGTGCAACCGATTCTTTCCAATGCTATTTGAGCCCATTCATTCATGACCCCCCCCCCCCCCCAGTCACTGTTCAGCTGACAATTTTCCACCCAACTCCCTTTTTTAGTCGAAGCTTGTCGATCTAGATATCAGTACAGTTCTGCTCACTATTCTCCCTACTGGAGAGGAAACCATACCTAAAGACCTGCAATGCATGGATCTCCCAACTTCCAAGCCTGGCAATTTCTGGGAATTTGGTGATGTCAGTACTATTCGGCTCACCAATCTCCTTACTGGAGAGGAAGCCGTACCTAAAGACCTGCAATGCAAGGATCTCCCAGCTTCCAAGTCTGGCAATTTCTGGGAATTTGGCAATATCAATACTGTTCTTAGTGCCGGCTCTACCACTAGGCAGAGTAGGCGGCTGCCTAGGGCACACTGCCACTCAGGGCGCCAAGCCCCTGTCCATATACTACCCCAGCCTGTCCATATACCTGCAGACCATGAATGGCATGAGGAAGCGAGCCGGTGCCAGCATTATTTGTCTTTAGGCCGGATCCAGAGGCACAGGTGCAGGCCTGTGGACCACCGCTAAAGAAATAGGTAGAGAGGCTCTGCAAAAATCTCCTCCATACATGGACAGCGCAAAGGGAGTGGAGTCAGGGGCTGAGCCAATGGGAGGGGCGCAAAATGAGGTCTCGCCTAGGGTGTCAAAAATCCTTGCACCAGCCCTGACTGTTCTGCTCACTAATCTCCTTACTTGAGAGGAAGCTGTACATGAAGCGCTGCAGTGTAAGGATCTCCCTGCTTTTGCTTTATTCATTCTGTGGATTTTCCACTCCTCAGCACTGCTTCTCGAATATTACTCTACCAGTCCTCAGGAGGGTAGCTCCAACATGAGGAACCAGAGCCCTGTCTCTACCAAGATGGCCGCCTCCACACAGAGTCACAGTACAGAACAAGGCATGGCAAGACAATAATGGAAGAGATAAGCTACAGGAAATGTTGGTGACGAGTCCATCGCTTGCTCTTTATTGGGCACAGCTTCCACATTTCAGGAACCGTTCCAGGAATGTGACTCACTAGGTAGTGAAAGCCGGATCACAATAACCTCCCTGGGGCCGGAACGATTATAAACCTAGACAGCTTTCTTTCTTCAAATGGTTTTCCTTTCTAAAAACGCAGATCTAGTTGGCTGATAACAGACCACTGTTTGGAATAAAAACAATCATGTGGTTCGGCGTGTGTAGTAAATATTATATAATACACTGGAGATTAAATCTTATTGGCACTGCACCACTATACAAACTTATTGTCGTATGATTTTTGTGAAATTATGATCCTTATTTGAACCGTCCAGTAAAGGAAGAACAATAGGAATGACTTATAAGTAAGCAAATATCAGCAACCTGTTTCACAAGAAGGATGAAACTTGACTGGTAGCTACAAGCAGCAATACACCCCCCCCACACACACTTTTTCATCATTGAGCACCACGCGCTCCAATATGTATAAAAAGCCTGAATCTACAGGGGTTGGACAAAAATATGGAAACGCTACATAATCTGCAGGGGTGAAAGTGACGACACGTTTGGCGTTCTAAGTGGAAGTGATGTAATATTCTTTTGCTTGCGCTGTGTGATGAGACCCCCAGCTAACAGGGTGGTAGAGGCCTCAATGACTTCCGTCATTCACTGCGTGCGCTGATACTAATATGGAGTCATGGCAGAGATTACTGGGCATCAAAGGGGGCAAATTGTTGGTGCCACTTAGCTGGTGCCTCTGTGACTAAAGTAGCCCTGTTTGCAGTGTGGCCAGGTACAGTATCAAAAGGTTACGACTAAAGGGTCGACCAATATCGTTTTTTCAGGGCCAATTCCGATAATTATCCGCCTTTCAGGTCGATAGCCGATAACAGGAGCCGATATTCTGTACATCACCGTCACCTGCCACCCAGATGCAGCTGGTCACCGTCACCTGCCACCCAGATGCAGCTGGTCACCGTCACCTGCCACCCAGATGCAGCTGGTCACCGTCACCTGCCACCCAGATGCAGCTGGTCACCTGCCACCCAGATGCAGCTTGTTACTGTCACTTACCACCCAGTTGCAGCATGTCACTTGCCATTGTCACCTGCCACCCATATGCAGCATGTCACCCATATGCAGCTTGTCATCGCCACCTGCCACCCATATGCAGCATGTCACCCATATGCAGCTTGTCACCGCCACCTGTCACCCATATGCAGCATGTCACCCATATGCAGCTTGTCACCGCCACCTGTCACCCATATGCAGCTTGACACTTGCCACTTTCTCCTGCCACCCATATACAGCTTGTCAATATTTACACTACTCCCTAGCGGTGTCCAAGTGGGTAAACTTCCACATGAGGGTGGGTGGGCAGTGAGAGACGACATAACTATCTCTCTGCTCGCACGCAGCTCTGTCAAGAGCAGCCTTCGCTGCCTTGCTGTAGGGTTGGAACAGCGGTGATGCGAGGAGGTCATCTCTCTGCTGCCCGCCAAACCGCTGGCAGATTGGCAGAGACTGCAGCGAGCGCCGTGCGGGGACAGGGTGAGGTCTGACCAATAGCGGCAAGTTTCTAGCCGATACCGATTGTTTGAAAATTTGAGAACATCGTTCCTAAGAATCGGCCGCTCTCATATTTGGTCGACCCCTAGTTATGACGGCATATACAGTTCCTGGGAAAACGTTGCCTGTTAAGCATAAGTGCGGTCGGCATGCTCAACTGACCAAAAGAGACAAAAAGGACATTGTGCAGAATTGTGACCCGGAATAAGAAAACAACTGCTGCAAAAGTGACTGCAGAGCTCAATCTCAGTCTTCATGGGCACTCATCTCATCCTATGACATTGATCCCTCACTGGACAAAATGCATTGGGGTGGATTTCCTAAAGACAAATAGACTGTGCACTCTGCAAGTACAGTTGTTCCAGGGCTTAGTAAATGAGGGGAAGCTCTGCTGCCTTTGTATTATGTGAACTCACAAATGATCTGGGATGACCATTTACAATAATCTAAGACCCGGGTGTTGTCAGTTTATTGAAGATCAGCACAGCGAGTCAGCCGATGGATCACTCAGTAATCATCATTCAACAATCCCAGGGCCTGTGCATGAAAGAGAACCAAAGTGGGGATACCAGCTACCGTGCTGCTTAAGGCTGGTTTAACACTGGGGTGGGGGGGATTTAGCAGCAAAGTGCTGATACTTTTAACTGCGCTCTATCGCTGTTATAGCGCCACTTTTGCGCTATTAAAGCTTTCCGCTATTCGGGTGAAAGCGTGGCGCTTTTAACCACCCTGGAGGGGTTACAGCACCAGCGCACTGGGCTTCCGAAGAGGTGTTCAGCGCTGCCCATTCATTTCAATGGCAGGGGTGGTGTAGGAGCACTGTATTCACCGCTCCCGCACCGCCCCAAAGATGCTGCACGCAGGACTTTTTATCTCATCCTGCAAGCGCAGCGCACTCGGGCTTTCACACTGGGATGCATTGGGGTGGGGGATTACAGGCGCTTTACAGGCGTTATTTTTAGCTCTAACTCGCCTGAAAAACGCCCCAGTGTGAAAGGGGTCTTGAGCAAGAAAAAGCTGCAAGAAAGAGCACTGGACACTGGAGTGGATTTTCTGAAGGCAAATAGACGGTACACTCTGCAGGTGCAGTTGCTCCACAGCTTAGTAAATGAGGGGAAGCTCTGCTGAGTTCCATCATCCAATCATGTGCAAGCAAAAATGTTGTTGTTTTTTTCCTTGCATCTAATTGTGTAGGTTTTGAAGTGAAGCTTCATCTCATTTACTAAGCTCTGGAGCAACTGCACTTGCAAATTGCAGTCTGTTTGTCTTTATTACATTAACCCCATTATTTCTTCAGAAAAGGAGCGACATCGTTGGGTGAGCCATATTGCTGTGTTGTTTCTTTACAGCGCCGATCAGACTTGGCACCTGTATTATTTTTCTCTTTTTTCTGTACTTTGTACGGTTTTCTGAGCACTCGATGAAACGCAGATCATACAAAAAGTAAAGGAGCGGCATCTCATTGGTTCAGCCAGCAGGACAGAGAACGCCTTTTGCAGGACATACATGGGTCGAATAACTAATTTTCTTTTGAAAATCAGAAATTTTGTGCGTTTTGTGATCCAATGGTGCGCCCCTGTTCCACCAGATTAAGCAACCTGTCAAATATTGTAACGGAAGTGACGTTCCGTCGCCGCCATCTTGCTACACCCTGCATTTGTCCACAAGTAAGGTTACAATGAGAAGACAGCAAGCGGACTTCTTACACCCACCAGAGTTTTACATTTCACACTTATTTTTAACAGTAAACTGAGTGTATAATAGAGAAATACGCGATACTGTTTTGAAGTTGAATTTCAAAAGCAGCGGCAAGCCTGCTGATCTCACAGGTTTGCTAATGTGACAGAACACCACTGCTTTTACAATCCAACATCAAAACAGCGAGACAGATTTCTAAATCCTGCATTTCTCTATATAAGCTCAGTTTACAGTTAAAAATAAGAAGTGTGAAATGCAAAACTCTGGTGGGTGTAAAAAGATGGCCTCTTGCCGCCTTCTTACTGTATCCTTACTGCGGATGAGTGCTGGGTGTAGCAAGATGGAGGCGATGGAATGTCACTTCCGTTACAAGATTTGACGAGTCACCTTATCAGATGGAACACCCCCGCTGATTTCGAAATTCGACCAACCAAGCCTTCAATTTCACCTTATGTTGCTACAGAAAAGAATCTTTGTGGCCGGGAATGTTCTCTTCTTTAGCTCATACGCATTCCCATTTCGATTTGATTTCTCACATCATTCAGGTAAGAAAATGAGGGGGGGGGGGGAGCTGCAGCACATGTTTTTCACCTTAATGCATACCTTTATGCATTGAAGTGGATGTAAAAAACACATTTTTAAATGAACAATTCTGCCTAGTAGAGTATAGGGTGTCATGTCATCTGTGCTCAGTCTTGCCACAAAGTTATTCCAGCTCTGAACAATCCCCTTATCTTTTTACAGTATGAAAAAAAAAAAAAAGACACATGCAGAAATCTGTGACCGTTTCCTCCCCTATGTTGTGACTGACAGCTCATTTCTCATGAGCATACAGGAGCTATAAATCCCTCTCCCTCCTTCTCCAGCTCTCCCAGGATTGGCTGCTCCTCACCTCAGCATGATTGGGCATGCTGAAGTCATGTGGTGACTTTCCTGAGCTTTGAAAGGATGTTTCTTAAAATCCAGGAAAAGAAATAGAGCAGGGATAAGCAATTAGCGGACCTCCAGCTGTTGCAAAACGACAAATCCCATCATGCCTCTGTCTCTGGGTGTCTTGCTTGTGGCTGTCAGAGTCTTGCTATGCCTCATGGGACTTGTAGTTCTGAAACATCTGGAGGTCTGCTAATTGCATATCCCTGAAATAGAGTATAGAGCTGGGTGGGGAGACTTGTAACATCACCACTCCACCCACCGAGCTCCAGCAAAGAAACCCACCCACTGATTCCAAAGATTTGCAAGGCTGCCACTGCTGAAGGGGGTGACATTTGCAAGCTAGGGATACATGCAGGAGGCTTGCATGTACATACACACACACATATATATATATATATATATATATATATATATATATATATATATATATATATATATATACACACACACATATATACACACACACACACACACACACACACACATATATATATACACATTAATACTGTGCCAAAAGTTTATACTGGGTGAGTGGTGGGTTTACATCCATTTTACGGTGAAAAAATTTGAGGCTCTACAACGACATTAATCAACTAAATAAATACATTTAGGGTGATCCATACAACAGGTGTGCAATGTCCTATCCTTATGCAGACGAGCAATGAGGGCAGGTAGACTGCAGCTAAACACGACCTCTGGACAGGACAGCACCCTGTGCTATGGCAGCGTACAAACCGACTCCAGTGTCAGTCATAGGCTCTATACATGTGGATCTGCTTGGATGAGCAGTAACATGCTAACGGCAACAGCCATTTATTCATATAGGTGCGCCGTCGCTGTTCACACATACTGTGCATGAAGCCACTTCTGTGGTCAACAGACGCCCATGTGATGCCCATGTGAATGAGACCTTCCAGTTTGTTTTCTTTAGAAAACAGCCAAACACTAAGCAGAAGAGCCTGTCCCCTGCCAGCTTGCAGCATGTAAGCAGTGGTCTCTCTGAAAAACTCCGGCACTCCCCCTACTGAGTCAGAGCTAGAGCTCTCTAATCAGCGAAGCTCGCGCCGACTAAAGAGCTCTAGCTCTCATAGTGGGTGCATCAGATCTCTGCTTCTGCAGCCTGAGTAGAAAAGTCTGTCCCTTGCTAGCATGCTGTAAAGAAGGACTCTTGCTCTGTGTGTGGAAGCAGTGGCACACTGCAGAGGCCCGACATGCCCCCTACTGAATGAGAGAGAGTTCTCCAATCAGTTGGGAGCATGAGTCTGCTAATTGGACATCGCTTCTGGGGGCATACTGGACCTCCATAGAGAGACCACTGCTTCCACACAGAGAGCAAGGGCCCTTCTCTACAGCATGCTGGCAAGGGACAGACTTTTCTACTCAGGCTGCAGATGTAGTAATCTCTCTGCAGATCTGATGCATCCATTATGAGAGCTAGACCTCTTTAGTCAGCTTGAGCTGTGCCGATTGGAGAACTCTAGCTATGACTCCGTAGGAGGTGTGCCAGACCTCTGCAGAGAGACCACTGCTTCCACACAAAGAGCAAGGGTCCTTCTGTACAGCATGCTAGCAGGGGGTCCCTGAATGTATTTAGCAAATTGGAATCCTTCACAAAACACATTTCATTTTTTTAATGGCACTTCAGACCTGGCAAGGACGACGCAGTTTTACTATGCAACAAACGCAGCGAAATGTGTGGTTAACAAAAAAAAAAGAAAAAAGGGAAAAAAAACAAAAAAAAAAAAAACACAGAAAAGTGCAGGAGCTCCTTTGGGGCATTTCTTGTGTGTAGGGAACCCCACTGAAATAAATAGGATGACCTATGAACAAAGTGTGAAAAAAGACACATGTATGCCTGATGTTGCACTACATATCTGTAGTGCTAATGGGGACAAAAGGATAGGAAGGTTTAGTTCCACTATAAAGCAGAACTCAACCTATCTGCAAAACTATACAAGTAAAAGTTGCTTGTGCTCTCAACAGAACCGTCAAGCCATCATGCTGGTGACATAACTGATCACATTGCAGCTGTAAAGGATAGGAGGGTTTAGCTCCACTTTAACTTCAGGGGTCAGCTACAGGATACTGGGCTCCATTCACAAATCATTTTCTACCGCTTTAAAATCAGCGGTAAAACAGCTCATGTCGCTTAACAAAATGTTTTAATTCACTAAAAAAAAGCTACTTAAACAAGGCATCCGCTATATCTTGAAGTGATGTGGTACTTTAACCACTTCCCACCCGGCTTATTGTCAAATGATGTCTGGGCGGGAGTTCCATTATCCTGTCCGGACGCCATATGACGTGACCAAGATAACGCGCGATCGTGTGCCTGCGGGGGCGTGCATCGCGGCGATCAGTGTTGCGGTGGGTCAAAGCTTCCATCGGAAGCTCTTTAGCACGTGATCAGCCGTGACCAATCATGGCTAGTCACAATGTATACAGGAAGAGCAGTTTATTGGCTTTCCTCTGCTCGTGTCTGCAGACGCAAGTAGTGGAGAGCCGATCAGCTGCACTCCTGATTGGGGGGGGTCTGTGCTGAGTGTTTATCAGCGCAGCCCCCCCTTAGATCGCCACACTGGACCACCACGGAGAGCCCGCCCAGAGGCCACCAGGGAGATGATCAGGGAGCCCACACTAGACCACCAGGTAGGGGGCATAATGCCCAACATGGCTGGCACTCAGTGCCAATTACACGTGCCACCCTAGACCACCAGGGACCGGACACCTTACAGTACCCTCTTTCAGTGCCGCCTATCAGTGTCCACCAGTACCACCTATCAGTGCTACCTATCAGTGCCCACCAGTGCCACCTATCAGTACCGCTTATCAGTGCCACCTATCAGTGGCCGTCAGGGCTGCTTATCAGTGCCGTCTATCAGTGCCACCTCATCAGTGCTAATCAGTACTGCCTCAGTGCCCGTCAGTGTAGCCTTTATCAGTGCCCGTCAGTGATGGAGAAAAAAAACGTACTTATTTACAAAGTTCGGTGACAAACATTTTTTTATTTGTAGTGCAAAAAATAAAAAACGCAGAGGTGAGAAAATACCACCAAAAGAAAGCTCTATTTGTGGGGAAAAAAATATAAAAATCTTGTTTGGGTACAACGTCGCATGACCGCGCAATTGTCATTCAAAATATGATAGCACTGAAAGCTGAAAATTGGTCTGGGCAGGAACGGGCGTAAGTGCCTGGTATTGAAGTGGTTAACCACTTGACCTCCGGAAGGTTTTACTCCCCCCCTCCCCCCTTCGCGACCAGGCCATTTTTTGCAATATGGTACTGTGTTACTTTAACTGACAATTGCGTGGTCGTGGGACGCTGTACCCAAATAAAATTGATGTCCTTTTTTTCCCCCCCACAAAGAGCTTTCTTTTGGTGGCATTTGATCACCCCTGCGGTTTTTATTTTTTTGCGCTATAAAAAAAAAAAAGAC
>BLSH010529783.1:434180-464275 GCA_018402905.1 Glandirana rugosa
GTTGTTCGCGAGTATGCTGGAAACATAGCACACATGTCTCTTAAACCAGGTTGTTCAACATAACACGTTTTGTGCGTACGAGTCTTCAGTCCTTGCTGGCCTACGATTAATGTACGTGGACTTGCAAGAAAGACACCAGCATGCTAGCACATCACGTCAGTCATACGTTCAATGTAATAGGTTGTATGCTAAACCCTACTACCATTCATGTTAGTAGCAGGGCACACATGCTCCGAATACTCTCTGTCTTACTCTTTTTTAGGTCTTTTAGTGTAACAGACTAAAAATTTCTTAAATAAACGTTTAATACCACCTTTTATTATTGTCAGTTAAAGCGACGCAGTGCCGAATCGCAAAAAGGGCTCCGGTCCTAAAGCTGGAAATCCTTCCGGGGCTGAAGTGGTTAAAGAAGAAGTTACAGGTCTGTGAGAGACAGAAATCTTGCTTTTTTTTAGGTGACCAAATACTTATTTTCCACCATAATTTGCAAATAAATTCTTTAAAAATCAGACAATGTGATTTTCTGGATTTTTTCTCATTCTGTCTCTCATAAGCCTCGTACACACGGGACGATGATTGTACTTACCATCATCCCAAATCGTATGTTGGATAATGTAACTTGCATACTGACTGCACTACACGATCGTACGACCACAGAAAGAACGTTCAGGTGCATGTAATTAGCATCCGGTCGTTCCTGACTTCTGAGCATGCGTGTTTTGCACAATACAACTTGTTGGACCAAATTCTCTGTACACACGATACAAAGGTCGTATGAGCGCTTGTTGGTACGACCAAGTTTTCTAGTCTGCTCATACAACTCCCCTTGTACGACCGTCGTATGTCGGCTGTTCTAATCGCGCATACAGACGATCGACAATGGTCGTTAGTACGACCTGTTGTATACGGTCATCGTCGCGTGTGTACGAGGCTATAGTTGAAGTGTCCCTATGATGAAAATTGCAGGCTTCTCTCATCTTTTTAAGTGGGAAAACTTGCACAATTGGTGGCTGACTAAATACTTTTTTGCCCCACTGTATATAGGTTTCAAAAATTTTGGTCTTTTTTTGTTTCTTTATCAAAAAACACAAAAAAAACAAAGAGGCGATCAAATGCTACCAAAAGAAAGCTCTATTTGTGTGAAAAAAAGATTAAAATTTTGTTTAGATACAGCGCTGCATGACTGCGCAATTGTCATTCAAAGCGCAACAGCGCTGAAAGCTGAAAAATTGGTCTGGGCAGGAAGGGGGTGAAAGTGCCCAGTAGGCAAGTGGTTAATCACTTTCAGAAGATTTACCCCCCTTTATGACCAGGCCATTTCTTGCGATACGGCACTGCGTTACTTTAATTGACAATTGTGCGGTCATGTAACGTTGTACCCAAATAACATTTATTTCATTTTTTCACTACAAATAGACCTTTCTTTTGGTGGTATTTTATCTGTTATATTATTTTTTGTGCTATAAACAAACAAAACCGTCAATTTTGAAAAAAATAAAAACAATCGTTTTTACTTTCTGCGATAAAACACATCCAATAAAAAACATATTTAAAAAAAAATCTAATTTCTTCATCAATTTTGGCCAATATGTATTTTGCTACATATTTTTGGTAAAAAAAAATCCCAATACGATGTATATTGATGGTTTGCACAATAGTTGTACCGTCTACAAACTATGGGATATATACTGGAATTTTTATTTATTCAATTATTTTTATATTAGTAATGGTGGCGATCAGCGTCTTATAGCGGGACTTCTATATTGCGGCGGACAGTCGGACACTAATTGACACTTCAGGTAAGTAAAAGGGGGGCTCTGGGGGCTGCTGCAGTACAGGAGTTTTTTTTACACCTTAATGCATAGAATGTATTAAGGTGAAAAAAACCTCGAGACTTTACAACCCCTTTAACCCCTTCAATACCGGGCACTTTCACCCCCTTTCTGCCCAGGCCATTTTTCAGCTTTTAGCACTGTCACACTTTGAATGACAATTGCGCGGTCATGCTACACTGTACCCATATGATATTTATATAATTTTCTTCACACAAATAGAGCATTTTATTTATTATATATATTTATACTTTTATTTTATATATATATATACTTTTTATATATATTTTTTACTAAAAAAAAAAAAAAGACAAAAAATTTAGAAAAAAAAATGTTTTTCTTAGTTTCTGCCAGTAAATTTTCTAAACAAGTAATTTTTCTCCTTCGCTGATGCACGCTGATGAGGCGGCACTGATGGGCGCTGATAGGCGGCACTTATGGGCACTGATTAGGTGGCACTAATGAGGAGGCACTAATGTGTTGCAATTATGGGCACTGATGAGCACTGATAGGTGCCACTGATAGGTGGCGCTGGGTGGCACTGATAGGCGGCACTGGTGGGCATGGATATGCGGCACTGATGGGTGGCACTGATGGGCAATGATGGGCAGCAGTAATGGGCATTGATGGGCAGTACTGATAGGCGGCGCTAATAGCCAGCACTGACTGGCATCACTAATGGGCACTGATTGGTGGCACTTGTGGGCACTGATTGCTGGCACTGGTGTGCACTTGTGGGCACTGATTTCTGGCACTGGTGGGCACTGATTGCTGGTACTGGTGGGCACTGGTTGCTGGCAGTGGTGGTGCTAATTGTTATCAAGGCACTGATGATCAATGCCCTGATTACATGCCTAGATGTCCTCTGCAAGGAGATGCCGCTGATTGGCTCTGCTAGCCGCACACTCTGTCAGTGTGAGGAGAGGAGAGACGGTTACTGGCATTTCTGTGTTTACATGTGACTGGTTGTTGGTCACAGCCGATCGCATGGTTAAAGAGGCTCTTTACAGACATTTGAGTCGCGCCGTGTTGCGATCGACAGGCTGTGCGCCCCAGAGGGTGCGTTTTCTGGGACGACATCATCTGACAGTGGGCGAGCAGCAAGTGGTTAAACATGTAGGGGAGATCAAAGGGTTGAATGTGTGGGTAGCCAGCGTGTTTGTGTACACAGTGTGTTGCTTTCGTTAAGGGATGTGCTTTGCAGGGAAACAAAATCCATCACATCCCCGTTGACAAGACTGAGCTCTGCATTGTTTACACCGTCTAGTGAGTCTCCTCGGCGATCAGTGGGTGCCAGCGGCCATCCATTGGGCCGGTACCCGCTGATCGGCTTCTGCTGTGACTAATCCCAGCAGAAGTGGCGCATGCGCGCCCCCTACCCGGACGTACAAAATCAGATATATATCGGTGATTCTGCGCAGAGTGGCCGCCCTGTAGCAGTAAATGTACTATAGGGTGGTTGGGAAGTGGTTAAATTAAGTGTATTTAAGCCCGAAAAAAAGTAATGGAACATGTTGCAGCTTAGCAGACCTTAGGGGGGGGCTCCATTTACACACTGCAGTGCTGGGTGCGTTGACGCGCGCATTACAATTGCGGCAGCAGGCATTACATTTTGCACGGCACCCCAACAAACTAAGGCGACGCACCTGGTCACATCCAATCCCTGGCAGCTTTTGGGTGTGCGTTGGCAGTCCATTATTTTTAACCCAACCATGCACCATAACCTGCGTTCACCCACATTGCAGCAATATGGTGAAACCTTTTCCATTCCCCAAGCGTAACAAAGACACGTGGTACCTTCATAATCTGCTCCATTATAATCTGCTCCATCATCCCCTTCCACGCACTCCTTCCTTCATGCAGCCCAAACAGCCATGTCACCCAGGACGGAAATTTAAACTTTCAGGCAAAAAAAAGTCAACAGCTTTAAGCCCTCATCACCGTTTATAGCCCCTCCCCCGACCTGTGACGTAGGCTGGGAGAAGTGACACCTGGGTGTCACAGGAAGAACCTGTCTTCACCTTCCCTGCCCTGCACCCTATGGGGGGGGGGGTTATCTGGACTTCCAGCACAATAGGGTTCTGCTTATGGTGAACTTAAAAAATAAAAAATTTGCATGCATTTGGATTTCAGCGTTGTCTTCGGTTTTCTGTTCCAGGATCTCCCCCCCCCCCTCCCCATACACCTGCAGCAATGAACGGAAATAGCTCAGGTGACATTTCCAACAATAGGAGTGGCGTGTCACAGGTCAGCGAAGGAAAGCTGCTGCAGCCGCTCGGTGTACCGTAGGTATTCTTATGCTTTTGCAGAAATTTGGCTTTTATTAAAAAAAAAAAAAAAATTGTGAAACATAAAAATCCAAATTTTTTACTTTTTTTGTGCCGTTGATCACTTAGCGCCGGGCTGTGCTGATTGGAGGAATTTTTGACATTTGGACACGACATGCATGTCAGCGTCAGCTGCTTTCTATACATACGTCAGCCTTGAATTCTTTTCATTCATTTCCTCTTTATTTGCATGCAATCGGGTAAAGTGCATAGGAACCGTAAGGCTGCACTCCTTTACACCTATGCAGCTTTAGTGCTTTTTGCATTTTGCAGTCCATTTAAAGTGGTTGTCAACCTGTGACAACCACTTTAACCTACAGGTCAGCCTAGAATAAGGCTGACCTGTAGGTGCCCTGCATATCTCCCAAACCTGCACGGTTCAGGAGATATGCAGTGTTCTGCATGTGCCGACGTCATTGTGGCACATGCGCCGTTAATCCACTGACACTGAGCCGTGGCTGGCGGCTCCTGCGCGCATGCGCGGGAGTGACGTCACGCGACTCTGGCCAGTCACAGAGCCGGAGTCGCGGCCCCGGAAGGAAGAGGGGCAGAAGATGGACGCAGCCAGCACAGGGGACAGCGCTGGACTCGTTCGCAGGTAAGTGGCACATAATGGGTTACTATGCGATGCATAGTAGCCCATTATGCTTCTAATTTACAGATGTATCTAGAGGAAGTAAACCCCATCTGGGTTTACTTCCTCTTTAACATGGTTTTCTATGGAACACGTTCTGCAGTGCAAATCTGCAAAATGCAAAAAAAGCACTAAAAATTAGACATTGTAATAAGAAAAACCCTATTTGTGGGACTTTAAAGGTAGTGGCACTGAACACTTTTCTTGTATAAAATTAGAAATTTATTTGTACATATAAACAGAATAAAATCACATACATTTGTAGAGGAAATTTGTATGCATGACCATTATTACAAGTCTCTAGTGTCTGTTAAAAATCAAAAGAAATACATATACTGCACAATCCCGGCACCATGTATACAGAGATACATCACATTCCGCAGTCCTATGCAAAAGGAGAAAGAATCCGACACGTTTCAGGTTCAAGCCTTTCGTCAGGGGCTTTTTTTGCAGAAAATGTTAATTGAACTTGTCTATCAGTATCTAAATGTGTCGTCTTGTAAAGTCATGTGCAGTTAACAGGGCTGGTGCAAGGATTTTTGACACCCTAGGCGAAATATCATTTTGCTGCCCCCCCCTGGCTCCACCCTGACTCCACCCCCTTTACCCTGCCCAGCCTGATCAGTGCCAATCAAATGCAGCCTGATCAGTGCCAATCAAATGCAGCCTCACCAGCGCCCATCAAATACAGCTTTACCAGCGCCAATCAATACAGCCTCACCTGTGCCCATCAAATACAGCTTCACCAGCGCCAATCAATACAGCCTTGCCTGTGCCCATCAAATACAGCCTCACGGGGGGGTGGGGGCGGTATTTGGCAGATCAGTCACCATTTCTATATACATTTGCAAATGGCATGTGATAATACAATCTCATTATCTCAGTCAGAAAGCGTCAGTTTTTACATGAATCAATGCAGAGCAGCCAGTGACAGATCAACAGTGGCCAGGTGCCCCTAGGTAGAGCCGGCCCTGGCAGTTAATGCAAATTTGGGCAGTATGTTGGCACAACAGATGGTATCATATAGCTGCCTCTGTGGTGGGGTGACGGAGGAATCCAGGTCAAAATGCACCAAGGGTCCTTATGGTGAATGATTTCCGTCAAAGAGGGGAAAGAGGATTTGTCCCAATTCCCCTGGGGGGGAGGTTTCCCCCAAAGAAGACCCCGAGTCAGCAGGGCTTGGTCTCCCCCGTTGGTGATGTATATCTGCTTTGTCCCCGTTTGCCTCGGGATACTGCAGGATTTACCGCAGGTTCAGCAATGCGGAGATTGCCTTAGCTGAAAAATGTCCCGCACACCTAGCTGCTCCAGCTGTGTGTGAATTAGATATGTGCACTGACGAAAAATGTGTTTGTTTTTGTTTTCTTTTTTTTTTTCTTTTTTCGGGTCATTCATTGATCGACATTCTTTTTTTTTTTATTTTGTCTTTATGGACCTTGCTTTGTGCAGTGGTGCGCAGTCATGTTGGAACAGGAAGGGGCCATCCCCAAACTCTTCCCACAAAGCTGGGAGCATGAAATTGTCCAAATTGTCTTGGTATGCTGACACCTTAAGAGTTCCCTTCACTGGAACTAAGGGGCCAAGCCCAACCACTGAAAAACATCCCCACACCATATTAGAAAGGTGGTGCAGCACTGTGATATTGTGGATGTTCAACAATATTGTGCTGGCTGCTGTCATCTGCCTATTATTCAACTAGCGCAGCAATTATCATCTATAACCTCACACCGTAATGATTTGGACCACTGCACAAAGCAAGGTCCATACAGACATGGATGACCGAGTTTGGGGTGAAGGAACTTGAATGGCCTGCACAGAATCCTGACCTCAACACAACAGAACACCTTTGGGATGAATTAGAGCGGAGATTGTGATCCAGACCTTCTCGTTCAACATCAGTGCCTGACCTCAAAAATGCGCTTATGAAAGAATTGTCAAACATTTCCATAGACCAGTGGCTCTCAACTCCAGTCCTCGGGACCCACTAACAGGCCAGGTTTGCAGGATAACTGAAATACATCACAGGTGATATAATTTGCTGCTCAGTGATTGCAGTATTCTAGTCTGCATCTCCCCAAGGTAATACTTAAAATCTGGCCTGTTGGTGGGTCCCGAGGACCGGAGTTGAGAACCACTGCCATAGACACTCCTAAACCTTGTGGACAGCCTTCCCAGAAGATTTGAAGCTGTTATAGCTGCAAAGGGTGGGCCAACTCAATATTGAACCCTATGGACTAAGACTGGGATGCCATTAAAGTTCATGTGCATGTAAAGACAAGCGTCCCAATACTTTTGGTAATATATGTTGCAATCTGATATAGATATGTGCTATATTGTGTTCTAAAGGTAGAGATACATGGTGCGTGTAAAGGTGTCCCAATACTTTTGACAATATAGTGTACAATTGGGATCAGTAATCGTCCTCTGAAAATCAAAAAAAGTCCAATATGTGAAAAAGGGGGCCACTTATCCACCACCCGCTTCAGTTCATCAAATTTAAATAGTGAAACAAATAAATTCTGTAAAGAACTTTGAAAATCCATCATGTGACAATCAGTGGGCGTTATATCTCCACCGCCAGATATGCACTCCCCAGAAATACGTTATATGCAGTTTGCACGTCACAATTCTCGTATTCATGGAAGATCCGCCAGGGCTCCACGTTATCTAATTAGTGGCTTCACCATATAATCTGAAGTGCTGCAATAAACAAGCTCACCACACGGAGCCACAAGAAGCCGCATCCCGCGTAGTATTTATTGCACGCAATTGAAAGATAACATGAAAATCCGCAGCGTAGATAAGAAGTCCAGTAAAAACAAACAATCTCGGGCGCATTTACGAAGATGACCGCCGAACCGGAAACAGCGGCATAACGTCAGCATGTAGGCTCCCCCCAACGTGTTTCGTGCGCCCAGCAATACTTTCTTTAGATCACTTTTGGGAGGTACTTATTACGGTTCAGCGATGCACTTTATTTGCTTTATATACGAAAAATAAGCTAACTTCAAACGTCCTGGCCACCCCTTCAGACCCAGGGCTGGTGCAAGGATTTTTGACACCCTAGGCGAAACCTAATTTTGCCGCCCCCTTGGCTCCACCCCTGACTCCACCCCTTTGTCCTGCCCATATATACCCCACCTTGTTGGGGTGCTGCCAGTCGCGTTTCTGCAGTGACATGATCGAGGCAGAGCGGCCTCTGAAGGTTGGGGGGGGTTGCCAGTCGCAGCTCTCTTGGCTGTGATGACATGAATGATCTATGCAGAAAGCAGTGACAAATCAACAGTGGCCAGGAGCCCTTGGTGGCAGTGCTCCCTAGGCGGTCGCCTAGTCCGCCTAGTGGTAGAGCCGGCCCTGTTCAGACCCCGATGAACATAGCGACCCTGATGTTAAAAAAGTCCCATGCCCATCCAGCAAAGACATTTCCATAAAGCAAAGAGACATCCCCATATAGCAAAGAGACAGTCCAATCCAGCAAAGAGACATCCCTATATATTCAGCAAGAGACATTTCCATAAATTCATCATGGAGACATTTCCATAAAGCAAAGTGACATCCCCATATAGTAAAGAGACAGCCCAATCCAGCAAAGAGACATCCCTATATATTCAGCAAAGAGACATGTCCCCTCCAGCAAACATGCCCAAAAAAATCAGCTTAGCTCACGGGTATATGAATTGTGTAGCACCACGAAAGCTTCCCCTTTCTTCTTCACCGCCACTGTCCAATTACACTTTGATCCAGGCTCAGTGATGCAACATGAGGTGACAGCAACACTGCAGTGGCAGCAGGGGCTCCTGCTATTGAAGCCTGTGCTGTCCCGGGATCGGGAGAGCTCCTCCACCCTCCGTCCCCTCTCCCCTGCTCAGCCCCGCTCCCCAGCAATACAAATTGTACTGCTGGGGAGCGGAGCGGAGCTGGGGAGCGGAGCGGAGCATGATGCAAGGATGACACTGCACGCTAGAGGGAGGAAGCATCGGGCCCCTGTTGCCGCCCCTCTTTAACTGCCGCCTGGGTCCCATGGACCCACCAGGACCCATGGTAGGGCCGGCCCTTAGTAGCCCTATAGGGGGTCCTATTAAATTCTAATAGTCCTACTGCACTCAGTGGCTCTTCTCCTCTTTGTTTTTATCTTGTTTGATCTCCAGAGCCAGCTACAGCTCCCGGATTACTAGTGTTTGGACTTCCTGGATATCTAGCTTATTATTATTTTTATCATTCAGCTACTTGCATTTTGCATTTACTGGTTGTCCCCTATTGAGAGATTCTGCCTTTGCGCCTACAACATACTCCCTGTTAACACAAGTGAGAAACAGTTCTTTGTTGCTAATAGACATGTGCGGTTTATTTCATTCCAAATTGAAATTCTGACATTTTTATTATTGGGAGATGCAGATGTATCCGAATTTCCCAATTACAATAGTAACGGATTTAAACGACTCCGAAATAACAAAACAAAATTTCATCCCGAATTCGAAACAAATTTGGAAACAAAATCAAATTAGAAAAAAACAAATTTAAAATATGAACATATTGCTGACTATTGCTGATTCCCTTCAAAGACAGTGTGTATTAGCATAGAATATAGCCGTCTTCCAAAATTCTGATTTCGAAAAAAAAACAGAATAGAACAGAAATAAAGTAATAGAATAGACAAAAATAGAATAGATTTGACTAGAATAGAATAAAAATAAAAAGAATATAATTGTCATACGAAATTCAAAATTTAAAAACAATAGAATAGAATAGATTTGAATAGAATAGAAAAGAATAGAGTAAACAAAAATAGAATAGAAAATAAGGAAATAGAATAGAATAGAAAATAAAATAATAGAATGGACTAGAAAAGAACAGAGTAAAACAGAATAGAAAATAATAGAATAAAATAGAATAGAAAACAAAGGAATAGAATAGAAAAGAAAATATAGAAAAGAACAGACTAGAAAAGAGTATAATAGAAAATAATATAATAGAAAATAACAGAAAAGAATAAAATAGAAAACAAAAGAATAGCATAGACTCAAAAAGAATAGAAAAATAGAAAGACTATAGCCATCTTCCAAAATTCAGATTTTGAAAAGTATAGAGTATATTTGAATAGAAAAGGATAGAGTAAAGAGAAAGAATAGAACATAGGAGAATAGAACAGAAAATAAAAGAATACAATAGATTAGAAAATAATGAATTAAAACAGAACAGAAAATAAAAGAATATAATAAAAAATAAAGGAACATAATATAAAAGAATATAAAACAAAATAATAAAATAGACTAGAAAAGAATAAAATAAAACAGAACAGAATAGAAAATAAAAGAATAGAATAAAAATAAAGGAACAGAATATAAAAGAATATAAAACAAAATAATAGAATAGACTAGAAAAGAATAAAATAAAACAGAACATAATAGAAAATATAAGAAAAAATAAAATAGAATAAAAAAACAAAGGAATGGAATAGAAAAGAATAGAAAGAAACGGAATAGAAAATATTAGAATAGAATAGACAAATAGAACAATTAGAATAGAATAAAGTAGAAAGAAAATGTTTTCCGAAATTTGAATTTTGAATTTAGAATAGAATAGATCCAGTTATTCGGATCGATTCAATATTTTCAATTCAAATTCGATTTGAGTACTTTGAATCCATTGAAAAAAAAATTGAATCCAATTGAAAACAAATACACAAAACTAAATTAAATTAATTTAGTTACGAATGCAACAAAAGAAAATTAATAACAAATCGATCAGAAACTAAATACACTTTTTTCATTCTGCACATGTCTAGTTGCTAGAAAAAAAAAACAGGAAGTGTCAGAACAAGGGCCTTCATGGCAGGATCAGCGAGTATTATTTTAATGAAAGATGCAGATTTTAATAAACTAATTTTTTTTTTTTTTTTTTTTTTTTTTAGCAAAAACTGGGAAACCCGCAGTTTGAAAAAATGAGAATACGGAAAAAAAAAAAAAAAAAAGAAAAAAAAAATATTTTTCAATCCAAAAAGAAAGGAAACCCATGCACTCCTTTTTGGGTAGAGGGGGTTTGAAAATATAATTGATCCTGAAGCACCCTTTATAATTAGGAAACCTCCCCTCCCCCTGTGTAATGAGCCGCGTCTCTTCACCCTATCATCTGACAGCTCCTTAATTTATATCCTTAGTTCAGCCTTTCTCTGAATAACTTACAGCACACGCGGCTTTAATCAAATTAATCGTTTAATTAACTACCCACAAGCAGGGTGTAGCCATTTACTGTCATCATTTATTTTTATTTCTACAATTACAAGCCTGGAGATTGATAAAGATAATGGGAAGCTAAGGTCAGTTACATCCTCCAGGCAGAGAGAATTCACTTAAGCCTCGTACACACGGGGCAATGATCGTACGTACGATCGTCGCAAATCGTATGTTGCATAATGTAACTTGCATACTGACTGCACTACACGATCGTACGACCGCAGAAAGAACGTTCAGGTGCATGTAATTAGCATCCGGCCGTTCCTGACTTCGGAGCATGCGTGTTTTGCACAATACAACTTGTTGTACCAACTGCTCTGTACACACGATACAACGGTCGTATGAGCGCTTGTTGGTACGACCACGTTTTCTAGTCTGCTCATACAACTCCCTTGTACGACCGTCATATGTTCGACAGTTCTAATCGCGCATAATAACGATCGATTTCGCATACCGCGGCCGTTAGTACGACCTGTTGTATACGATCGTCGTCCCGTGTGTACAAGGCTTTACTCTACACCAGGGATATGCAATTAGCGGACCTCCAGCTGTTGCAGAACTACAAGTCCCATGAGGCATAGCAAGACTCTGACAGCCACAAGCATGACACCCAGAGGCAGAGGCATGATGGGACTTGTAGTTTTGCAACAGCTGGAGGTCCGCTAAATGCTTATCCCTGCTCTACACACTTCACCAACCAATTCCAGATTGTATGATCAGGGCTGGTGCAAGGATTTGTGACACCCTAGGCAAAACCTCATTTTGCCTCCCCCATTGGCTCCACCCCTGGCTCAACCCCCTTTGCCCTACCCATGTGACAGAAGGCGGCGCTATACAGGAAGCATCGGCTCTGCTCCCTCTAGCGCTGGCTTAAATGCTGCGCTGCGCTGCGCCTCTAAATACACTACCGGTCGGACGGCGCAGCTGCCTTAGACTGAGTTAGTTACATGCTGCAGATGCGGAGGGAAACCAGGGGCCGGGCGCCCCTAGGCAGCAGTACGCCCTAGGCGGCTGCCTAGTTTGCATAGTGGTAGCACCAGCCCTGTGTATGATTGCTCATTCTGCAGACATTAAAGTGATTGTAAAGTCACTTTTTTTTTTTTTGTTTAATTAACAAACATGTTATACTTACCTCCTCTGTGTAGTGGATTTGCACAGAGCAGCCCAGATCCTCCTCTTCTCAGGTCTCTCTTTGCTGCTCCTGGCCCCTCCCTCCTGTCGAGTGCCCCCACAGCAAGCAGCTGTGACCCGAGTCACAGCTCCGTATATCCATTCAGGCACGGAGCTGCCCACCCTCTCTCCTAATTGGCTGACTTTGATTGACAGTCACAGGAGCCACTGGCGCCGCTGCCGCGTCTCTGCCAATCACGGAGGAGAGTCTCGGACAGCCGAGGGACTCGTAGACATCGCTGGACAGAGCAGGGGCTCAGGTAAGTATTAGTGGGGTTCTGGGGGGGGGGCTGCTACACACAGAAGGTTTTTTATCTTAGAATGCACCTTCTGCCTTCACAACCACTTTAAGCTCCGTTCACACCTGGAGTTTCTGAAACATGCGACAAACAGCACAGAAAGCAAATCGTTTTGCCCCGAGTTTCAGAAACACGGTGTAAATATGCGTCGCGCTTGATTGTTAATGGTACCCCAAGAGCAGGAAGCAGCGTGGAGTGTTTTTTTTCACTGCGCTTTTGCTGTAGGAGGAGTGTTACTGGCCAGATCGCCAGGAAAAAAAGGAAACGAATGTCGCCACTACATCTAATGTTTGGTAAGCTGCAGTATGCGACATTTTTGGTTTTAGATTTAATACCGTTTTCCGCCCAGCCTATTGTACAATTATAGCCTTGTGACTTCTATCCATGTCTGGTTAAAGCTTGTAAGACGACTTTTCATTCTCCTCTGACTCCTATGGAGGATGCAGGACCCTCCGACCCTCTGTCTGGACATTGCCGATTGGCCCTGTGCTGATCACATGACCTATCCCAAGAAAAAAGGAAACTCTGTAGCAATACACACCTAACTGAGCATGTGCAGAGTGCCCCCAGTGCTCTGAACTATCAGGAGATGGATTGGGAGCTGTGGAAAAATGGGAGAAACAGATTAGACAGGATCAAAGAGCATTTTTACACAATGCGGATGATTAACCTCTTAGGTTCCACAGTGAGTATAACAAGCATGCTTTACTGCATATACAGACTGATTTTACTGTTGTGGGTTTAGTAACACTTAAGCCCTGTGTTAGGATTGAGTTCACCTGCTGGTGGCACTGTGGTGCTCCGGGCTGATTGCTGCAGTTCCAGTGTCCACCAGCAGGTGTCTCCCAGAAACCAGCAGGCTTTGATGATCAGCCACACCTGTCTTCAGCTGCCATGTGGCTATTTAAGGCTGCTATTCCCTTTCCTCAGTGCGTCACTATTCTGATTGCCCCCTTGCTGCCAGATCCTTGTGCTCGTGTTTTCTGATATCCTGATCCATCTTGCATCCTGTACCCCTCTGCCTTGCTCCTGCTCCATGCCCTAGTACCAAGTCTTGTTTCTCCCCTTCCTTGCATCCCTGCATTCCCTGCTACCCTTGTCCCTCATATTGTATATAGTCAGTTTTTAGGTTCTTTAGTTATTTTGTCATTGGGTTTGTTTCTTGTTTGCTCGGGTTTGTTTATGTTCATTGTTTGCTGTGTATGCTTGTTTGTGTGCTTCACTGTCAATAAATATCACTTTAAGGATATATACATGGTTTGATCTCAGTTTCCATGTGTAGCTACATATGTCTGGTCTTCCTAGCTGTTGAACCCTGGCACCCTGTCTTTGCAAAGTACTAATATGTTCATGGAGTAAACAGAGAGGATCTAGCTAAGACTGAACTAACTAGCACTAAACAGGATGAGAACCAAAATCAGAAGTTGTGATGACCTAAAATCTCCACTAGATGGCAGCATAGTATAGAACAATAATAACCTGATGCAGTTCAATACAACACAGACAAATATACATATATAAAAAATTCCACATAATGGGGAGATAACACTACATGGACCAATAAGCCACTGTGCCACCCGCCCGGTTCTATACTCACCCGATATCTACAACGATAACCTGCTTTAGTAGGCCAATATGGTATACATATACAAATCACAATGCAACCATTGATATCATTGGTATAATCTTGCTTTATTTTATACAGTATATCGATGACATATGCAGTTATGTGTTGTAAAGATTTTGACACTATGTACAAACATTCTATGCTGAGAGATACGGTAACAACACATTCAATATTTATATTCTCTGTTAAATAAAAAGATTAAAATTTGTACATTTACTTCAGTTTTACTGCAAATTTTGCATTTTTACATGCTTGCTCTTTTTTATTATATTGAGATTTGTAGGTCGGCAACCAGAGAGCGCAATCATTCAGGCTGCAATCACACCTTCCATCCTAAAGAGTACCTGTCTAAAATGTTTTCCAAACAAACATACCTGCAAAATAGGAGTGGGACTACTTACCTTTCCTGCTGCCCATGGCGCCAAACACCGCAGTGTGCAATAGAAATTGTCCCCCCAAAGACGCTTCAGGGGCATCAATCTCTTGGGTCTCCCTTAACGCTCGCTGGCTTCTTCTGTTGCCCTCCACATGCATGGAGGCCAGAGGGAGGAACCAGTGAGAGCCGCGGGGGTCCAAGGAGAGTGACACCCCCTGAAGTGTCGCTTGGTAGAAGATTTCTGCTAAACAAGAGACATGTTGATAGCAAGGGAAGCAGGAAAGGTGAGTATTCCCTCCCTTATTTAGCGGGTACACCTACCTGGAAAACAGCTTTTGAGAAAAGATATTGACTGCACAGGGAGTGCATTGTTTTCAGTGAGTCAGCCGACCCATAGACTTGCATTGTGAGAGAAGGGCAGTAAAGCATGGCCATTGTGTGGTGCTGCAAAAGCATTCAGCAGGGACTGCATATGTAATGAGCCAATACAGTATATAATCACAAACACATAGAAACCAAGGTTCATAAAATATGTACATCACACACACAAATATATATATATATACATTCCCTTATATGGAACAGTGCTGGGGCCATCCTAAAACGTATTCAACAAAATTCTAAGATTAAAAATCAGAATTCTGAGATTAAAAGTCAGAATTCTGACTTTTAATCTCTGAGCTTTGATCAATACATTTTAGGATGGCCGGGGGCCTCGTCTATGCCCTTTAACTAGTGTACAGTGCTAAGCCTAGTACAGGGCTGGTGCTACTACTAGGCAAACTAGGCAGCCGCCTAGGGTGTACTGCTGCCTAGGGCCTGCTGCTGGTTTCCCTCCGTGTCTGCATGCTCTGCAGGCTGCGGCATGTAACTAACACAGTCCCAGGCAGCTGCTCCATCCGACCGGTAGTGTAATTAAAGGCGCAGCACTGGAGCCAGCGCTAGAGGGGGAAAAGCCGATGATTCCTGTATAGCGCCGCCTCCTGTCACATGGGCAGGTTGAAGGGGTGGAGTCAGGGGTGGAGCCAGTGGGGGCGGCAAAATGAGGTTTCGCCTCTGGTGTCAAAAATCCTTGCACCAGCCCTGGCCTAGTATAAAAAATAATAACATTTATTAAACAAAATTCTGAGATTAAATGTCAGAATTCTGAGATTAAAAGTCAAAATTCTGACTTTTAATCTCTGAATTTTGTTCAATACATTTTAGGATGGCCCCCCGGCGCTCCTCCATACCCTTTAACTAGTGCACAGGGCTATGCATATTAAACAAAAAAGTTACATTTATTAAATAAAATTCTGAGATTAAAAGTCAGAATTCTGAGATTAAATGTCAAAATTCTGATTTTTAATTTCTGAATTTTGTTCATTGAGTGTTAGGATGGCCCAGAGCTCCTCTGCATCCTTTAACTAGTGGGCTATGCCTGTTATACAAACCAGTAAAATGTATTAAATAAAATTCTGAATTTTGTTCAATACATTTTAGGATGGCCCCGGCGCTCCTCCGTACCCTTTAACTAGTGTACAGGGCTATGCCTATTATACAAAAAAAATAACATTTATTAAACAAAATTTTGAGATTTAGGCCTCATACACACGGACGTTTTTTGCCGCCGGCGTTTTTTGCAGCTCTCCATGTTAGTCAATGGCCCCATAAAAACGTCGGCGTTTTTGAGCTGTAGATGGCGTTGGCGTTAGTGAGCTGAAAGTAGAACCCACGGCCATCGCGTTCTGAGGCTGTAACGTTTTGGCATTTGTTGACGCCGACGCCGCAAAACGCCAACTAGGTTGAAAAATAGCAGAGGGATGATTTTTTTTTTAAAAACGCCTATTGACGCCGACGCTCACTAACGCTCACTAACGCCGATGCATAACGCCGAAAAACTTAGATTTTTTTTCCTTGACGTCGGGCCCCTACGGTTTGTTTATTTTTAAAGATACGCCTGTGCGTATGAGGCCTAAAAGTCAGAATTCTGAGATTAAAAATCAAAATTCAGATTTTTAATCTCTGAATTTTGTTCATTAAATTTTAAGATGGCCCCAGGGGCTTCTCCGTACCCTTTAAATAGTGTACAGGGCTATGCCTATTATAGAAATTAAAATACAATTTATTCAACAAAATTCTGAGATTAAGAATCAGAATTATGAAATTAAAAGTCAAAATTCTGATTTTTAATCTCTGAATTTTGTTCATTAAATTTTAGGATGGCCCCAGGGGCTTCTCCATACCCTTTAAATAGTGTACAGGGCTATGCCTATTATAGAAATTAAAATACAATTTATTCAACAAAATTCTGAGATTAAGAATCAGAATTATGAAATTAAGAGTCAAAATTCTGATTTTTAATCTCTGAATTTTGTTCAAGAAATTTTAAGATGGCCCCAGGGCTCTTCTGTGCCCCTTAACTGGTGTACAGGGCTATGCCTATTATACAAAAAAAATACAATTTATTAAACATAATTCTGAGATTAAAGAACAGAATTCTGAGATCTAAAGTCAGATGGCTTTAGGGCTCTTCTGTACCCTTTAACTAGCATACAGTGCTATGCCTATTATACACGCATGGTACTACCTATACATCTGTGCATGCTGCAGTATTCTACAGGGATATAAACATTCGATATTGTGCAAAAAAGAAGTGCAGGTCCATTTTTAAACCACACTACCCTGGTAATGTGAACTGCTAGCCACTCAGCAATCCATCAAAGAGAGGTTCTGTTCTTTTTCTTTGAAGCTGAACTCCAGGAAAACAGCTAGACCCACAGAGGAAGTACATATATTGCTGCATTTTTGCATGCCAAAGCATTCTGTCCATTCAGTCCCAGGATTTACACAGCTCTGCTCTACAGCACCACCTGGGGAGGAGACCTGATTTTCCTCTACTGCAGTTTCACTTTTACTTACAGCCCCCCCCCCCCCCCTGTGAATGAACAGTGAAAGGAGAATCAGCACACTGATAACCTGATATGCGGTGGCAAGAGGAAAGTATGTGAACCCCCTGGAATGAGCTGGTTTTCTGCAGTTATTTGCCGTAAATTGTGATCTAATCCTCATCTACATCATTACAATAAACAAACACAATGTGCTTAAACTGATAACATGCAAACAATTCTAATTTCTCCTTTCTTTATTGAAAACACCCATTAAAAATTCACAGTGCCGGGTGAAAAAGTAAGGGAACCCATCCACTAATTACTTAAACGAAAGCAGTAGTTTGCAGTCCTGGAGTCGGCTGTCCCTGGTCTCTCTCTCTCCTCAATGGCTGAGACAGCAGCGGGAGCCATTGGCTCCCACTGTGGTCAATCACAGCCAGTGAGCCAATGAGGAGAGAGCAGGGGTGCCGAGCTGAGCCGGGACTCTAGTGTCTTATGGACGCAATATCCCTTTAATGATGTAATTCTGAATATGAAGCTGCAATTATTTGTGCCTTTAAGGCCTCATACACACGGACGTTTTTTGACGCCGGCGTTTTCTGGCGTTTTTTGCAGCTCTCCATGTTAGTCAATGGCCCCATAAAAACGTCGGCGTTTCTGAGCTGTAGGTGGCGTCGGCGTTAGTGAGCAGAAAGTAGAACCCATGGCCATCGCGTTCTGAGGCTGTAACATTATGACGTTTTTTGACACCGACGCCACAATATGCCAAGAAACGCCAACATATGCCACCATATGCCACCTATTATTATACCGGCGTTTTCCGGCGTTTTTTGACGCCGACGTTTTTAGGTTGAAAAATAGCAGAGGGATGATTTTGTTTTAAAAAAACGCCTATTGACGCCTATTGACGCCGACGCTCACTAACGCCGAAAAACGTCAATACATAACGCCGAAAAACGTCGCCTTTTTTTCCTTGACGTCGGGCCCGACGTTTTGTTTATTTTTTTATATACGCCCGTGTGTATGAGGCCTTATACTTGCTTGGGGTTCTGCTTTAACTAGGAAGTGATACTTTTTTTTTCTGTGTCCAATTTACTTTCTCCGATGTTATGTTATTTACGATATAAGGAACCTGAAAATGTCCCTCTGTCACCAGGCCTTGGTTTGCTTTGACTTTTCTCGGCAATGATCCTATAATTTAATGCAGAAGAAAGAAGATGAGTGTTTGTATCTCTGGTAAGGCGCACGGCCTACATCCTTGAGATTGATTGAAAAGGAAAAGTTCCAGGCAGCAGACTTGGAGAAAATTAAATTGTTCTTTATCTTCATGAAAAGAAACAGCAGAAGATATTTTATTTCTTCTTATTTAGCGCGTCCAAACGTTTAGACAGATCCTCGAAGTCTATATCTTCATATGGGGACGGGTCCCTTGTGGGGGTCCGAACAGGGCTGGCGGGGATAGAAGGGAGCTTGGGTAGTGTTAGGCCATCATAACCATCAGGAACATTGTTTGGGCTCAGTGTTGTCCTTGGTAGAGCTACAGGTCCTACAAATGAGAATACATGACATGGTTATTACACATAGGGCTCCAGGTTATCCCACATTGATCTAAAATTCTTTGTTGTCTTTCTTATTCAATAACCAAGATCCAAACCCTCATATCTTTCATCTTGAAGGAATCTTTTAATCATTAACTGAGAGCTGGAAGAACCAGCACTCAATCTAGGATCAGACAGATGACTCTTTGTTAGATAGGGCCAGATTCAGCTATGCTGTTATAATTAGGGTTGCCACATCATCCCTTTAATCCAGGACACATATGAATTACACAGGTTGTTCTGTGGCTGATTAAGGTGGTAATTAAACTCACTTGGTGCCTCATCTGCATTAAATTAGCCTCAGAACCTGGGTAATTCATATGTGTCTTGGATTAAAGGGATGATGTGGCAACCTTAGTTATAATGTCTCCTTGGAAACATCCCTGGTAGCTCCTGCCCAGATCTACCTCCTCTGTTTGGCATGACCCAACCCAAGGATCAAGCCATTGACTCTATGTTAGACATGACCAGAATCACCCATGCTATGAGGGAATATAACACCTATTAAATAACAATAGCCATTTTGATTGTTACTGTTAGAGGAAATCCTGCATAGAAGGACTTTTTGGCGCTATTTGTGCGCTCGCGCCCGTGCACGCACATGTGCTGGAAACGGCGCCAAACGGCTCTATTTCAGCTCAGCACGCCCTGCAGCAAGTGCTGTCTGATCTAAAGTGTTTAGTGTGTGTTCCTGATAAACCGGTATTCTGATTCTCTGTTCCTGTGACCCGGCTTGCCTGACTCTGCTGATTTCTGCCTGCACCGGCCCCTGGATTGTCTACCACTCTCTTGCCTGACCCTTCTGTACTTTTGCTTCCTGCCTGTTGATGACCCTGCCTGGACCCGACCACCCATTGGCCTGCTGCTCTTGTACTGCACCGCCAGTCTGTTTCACGACCTAGCCTGTACGACCACGCTTCAAGTGCACGAGTGCACCAACAGATTTCTTACCAACACCAGTGATCCAGTCCGACCCTCGTACCATCCTGCACTCTCGAGCCACCTGTCTGCTCTACCAGGGGTTCCTGAGTCAGGATAGTAAGGGAGTTGCCTACTGCTGAAGTCAGACTCATCCACCAGGTACGTGACAGTTACAATGCCTTCTTGGACCCATCCCTGCTTAGTCCCATCCAGATCTGCCTCAAAATCCTCCTCTGTTTGGCATGACCCAACCCAAAGGCCAAACCAATGACTCTTTGTTAGATATGACCAGATTCCCCTATGCTATGGGGAAATAGAACACCTAATAAACAGGTAGACATTTTAATGTTACAATGCTGCCTCGGAACTCAATGATCAACTCTCTAAATCTTTGTTAGATATGACCAGAATCACCTATGCTATGTGTAAATAGGACACCTTTTGAACAACAGGTAGCCATTTTGATTGTTACAATGCTGCATTGGAATTATGCCTATTTGTTCCCATTCACATTTGCCTCAAAAAGACTGCGCTGTGTGGCATGACCCAACTCAAGGATCAAGCCACTGACTCAAATATGAAAGCTACTAAACAACAGGTAGATATTTTTATTGTTACAATGCTGCCTTGGAACCATGCCTGGTTATTCCCATTATTATTATTATTATACAGGATTACAACTTGAGGGTAGACAGTACAAATACAATACACTTAAATACAATAGGAATCAGAGGGCCTTGTTCGTTAGAGCTTACAATCTAAGAGGGAAGGAAAGAGATACAAGAGGTAATAACTGTGTGGGATGTGCTGATGGAGAAGATAAATGTACAGTTGTTAGGTGGGAGCCAGATAGGCTTTTCTGAAGAGATGAGTTTTCAGGGATCGTCTGAAGGTGCACAAAGTAGGAGAAAGTCGGGCAGATTGGGGTAGAGCATTCCAGAGGATGGGAGATTTCTGGCGAAGTCCTGGAGGTGAGCATGGGATGAGGTGACAAGGGAACTAGAGAGCAGGAGGTCTTGGGAGGAGCGAAAAGATTTATTTGGTTAGTGTTTTGAGACCAGATTAGTGATGATGATTTCCCATCCAGATCTGCCTCAAAGAGCATCCTCTGCTTGGCATGACCTAACCCAAAGATCCAGCCACCGACTCTTTGTTAGATATGACCAGAATCACCTATTGTCATGAACCTATAGTACTCATGTCCTGTCTGGTTGCTTACCTCCTTGGTTGTGTCAGCTTAGAGGCCATGCGCATCATCATCTGTGGGTTAAGTAATCTCCCCTCAGTGAACTCCACCCCAGTCTCCAATTAGAGAGACACTACTTAAGATCATGTGCTACAAGCCTCGCTGCCGATCAATATTGAGTGTTTGGCTTTGTGTGTGGTTGTTCCTGTCGTGTGCTCTGAGTCTTTTCTGTTTATCGACCTTTGGCTTATTCTAACAATCCCTGTCTGCCTGATACCCTGACCTTCGGCTTGTTCTCTGTTCTCCTGTCTGCTTGGCGTGCTCTCCTAGCTGTCCCTGTCTGCTTGTGGCCCTGACCCTTTGCTAGCCCGCTGACTATCTCTTGTTGTTTCCTGCACTGCTGCTTCCTCTCTTCCACCTGTGCCAGCGGAGTTTGAGCTAGGGGACCCCGGGGGCTACGACCTGGATCCAGTTGCAGCCAAATCCTTCCTCACCACCAGAGGCTCTGGCGAACACCTACTGGCTCATAGACTCCGCACCGTGGAGAATCTGGTGCACTAGCTCCCTGTATGTCTGTATTAGTGCTCCAGGGGCCATCTTCCCGTACCAGCCGGAGCACATTAGCAGCAGTCCGCTACTAGGTCCACAACCTTAGCGATACTCTTTGCAACCTTAGTGGTGCGCTTCACACTTTAGCTGTGCCATTCGCACCCCAGCGGTGCGCATCTGTCACCTGGCCCCAGGTGACCTGACACCTTTTCTATTAGGAAATATAATACCTATTTAACAACAGGTAGCCATTTTGAATGTTACAATGCTGCATTGGATTTATCCCTGGTTATTCCCATCCAGATCTGCCTCAAATTGACTCCTCTGTTTGGCAGGACCCAACCCAAGGATCAAGTTACTCAAATATAAAAGCTACGTGCCTACTGGGCATACTGGAAGAAGTTATTCCTGAGGAGATAACTAGGGTGACCTTCTCTAGGGCCCTATTTTAGGCCAGAAAAATAATTCTATTAAACTGGAAATCCACTTCCCCCCCCCATCGGTCAAGACGTGGCTAACTCACATGGGAAATATGTTTCTTTTGGAAAGGTATATCTATCAGCACAGAGGGTGTCTAAATAAATTTGAAAAATTGTGGTCCCTATGGTTAGATGCGCCAGGACTTTTGCCCAGGGAACTGGTGATAAGGAGGTTATTGCAATGTCCTGTTGGCTAAAGGTCAGAGAGAGTGAGGTGCTGGCAATCCACAGTTCTATCTGTACCTGAGCTAGTAGTAATGGTACCACAATGTACGTTCTCCTGAATATTGTCATTATTGTATTTGGAGGTGTAATGGATAAGTATGTAGTTCAATAAAACTTTACTTGATTCAAAAAAAAAAAAATATGAAAGCTACTAAACAACAGCAGATATTTTTATTGTTACAATGCTACCTCCGAACCATCCCCGGTTATTCCCATCCAGATCTGCCTCAAAGAGCCTCCTCTGTTTGGCATGACCCAAACCAAGGATCAAACCATTGATTCTTTGTTAGATATAACAAGAATCACCTATACTAGGTGGAAATATGACACCTATTAAACAACAGATATAACAATCAAAATGGCTAACGCCTTCTTGGAACCATCCCTTGTTAGTCCCATGCAGATCTGCCTCCTCTGTTAGGGATGACTCAACCCAAGGATCTAGCCACTGACTCTTTGTTAGATATCACTAGAATCATCTATGCTATGAGGAATTATGATACCCAATAAACAACAGTAGCCATTTTTATTGTTATAATGCTGCCTTGAAACCATCCATGGTTAGTCCTGTCCAGGTCTTCCTCAAAGAACCTACTCTTTTTGACATGACCCAGCCGAGGATCAAGCCACTGACTCTTTGCTAGATATGACCACAATCACCTATGCAATGAGGAAATACAACTACTAAACAACAAGTAGCCGTTTTGAGTGTTACAATGCCTTCTTGGAACCCTCCCTGGTTAGTCCCGTCCAGATCTGCCTCAAAGAGCCTACTTTGTTTGGTATGACCCAACCCAAGGATCAAGCCTCTGTGTCAGGAACCAGCTGTTGCCCGTAGAATTCGGGTATGAAAGCCTGTGCGCGGGCGCATGTTGCGTGCCCGTACACCTGTGCGCGTGTGCCTGTTCGCGTTTGCGTGCGTATGCGCCGCCATTGGCGACAAACGGCCCATTTAAGCGGACAGCACCCTGCAACCAGTGCTGATTGTTCTACAGCGTTTGTGTGTGTGTTCCTGAGCAACCTGATTACCTGATTATCTGTTTCTGTGACCCGGCTTGTCTTGACCCTGCTTTGATCTCTGCCTGCAATGGCCTCGGCTTCCACGACCACTCTTCTGCCTGCTCCCTTGTACCTTTGCTGCCAGCCCGTTAACGAACTCTGCCTGTGCCCGACTATCCTCCTGCCTGCTCCCTTTGTACTGCACCGCCAGCCAGTTGCCAACCCAGCCTGTACCACCATTCTACCAACTAGCATGAAACCGGAGGAGTTACTTCAGTTGTCACCGGTGAGCGGTTGCACCCTCATGCCATCCTCACTCCTGAACCTCCTGTTTGCTGTACCAGGGGTTTGCGAATCAGGGTCGCAAGAGAGGTTACCCCTGCATACTCATTGGTAAATACAACTAGAATCACCAATGCTATGACGAGTTGTTAAACAAGTAGTCCTAATACAGTAACTAAGAAATTATGGTAAATTAAGATAAATTATGGTAAGACATTGTGGTCTGCAACTCTGCATACTTCAAAATTTTATTTTACACTTGCATTATGGGAAATTAATAAAATAAATGAATATGTTAATTATGAAATATACAAATAGTAATTTTTTTTATACACATCCTGACTCTATGCATTCTGACCAACACAATACTTAGATAAGAAAAAAGATACAGAGCCTGTATTGTACTTACCATTGCCCGGTGCAGGAAAAACCTGTGTGTCAGGTCCAGGGGGTTTCAGCTAGGAAGAATAAATAAAACAAATTTACACAATGAGCCTCTGAGCCGTAAGAACTCCCCTGCCCTTCCCCGTTATTACACACAAATAATAAGGAAGCCTTGGGTAGATTTACACATAGCAACTGATTTATTTCTTTCAACATTCTATAATTTTGTATAGCCGGAACAATGACAGATAATTTATAAAATTGGATCTCACACACTCAAGACTTTTCTTTTTCTCCATACATAGGCCCCTTTCCCAAGGGTGGTCCGATCAGATCCGCCTGTCAGTATTTCAGGCGGATCAGAACAAAAGCTCCATGTGAGTCTATGGGCAGGCAGAAACCCCCGAGTCCATCTAGGTCCGAAAAACGTGGAAAAAAAAGGAAAAGGTCTGCATCTTTTATTATTTTTTCGGAAATAAAGGTGATGGATCAGTTTTTGAGGTCATTTGTTATGATCGCAAATCGTAAATTTGCAAATTCGTAAATTTGAGAATTCAAAATTCCGAAAATTTGAAAATTCGAAAGAACAAAAATCCGAAAATTCTAAATAATAACAACTACCTATTAAATTACAAGTATCTGATGTCCTTTCAAATTTGGCTGTTAGTGAACGTAACGAATACGAATTTATCTGAAGTTATGAATTATCCGAAATAACAAATGCTGCATCTAAACAAGTGGAACAGAATAATTTAATAGTAAATAATAATAAAAAGTTTGTTATTATTATTATTAATTTGTTACGTTCCATTCTTATAGATCCTGCATTCTTTATTTCAGATAATTTGTAACTTTGGATAAATTTGTATTCGTTACGTTCACTAACAGCTAAATTTGAAAGGAAATTTCAATACCTATAATTTAATAGTTAGTAATAGTTAAGTTACTATAATTATTAGTTAGTTATTATTTTTGATTTTAGTGTTTTCGAATTTTTGTTATTTTCGGACTTTTGAATTTCCGAATTTTTAATGTATGAACTTCCGAATATTCAAATTTTCGAATATTCGAATTTACGAATATTCAGAAAAAGTCTTTGAATGGGTTTTCGTTAATTCAGATATTTCCAAATTAACGAATATGTCGAAATTCGTAAAAAAAAAAACGAATTCGGACAAAACTAATTGCACATGTCTAGTTGGATGTAAACGGATGCACGTCTGTTTACATCCACCTGCCCATAGACCTAACATAGGCAACATGCTTCCTTTAACATTTGTAGATTTTTTTTCATTATGTTATTATATTGCACAAGTCTTGTGAAATACCTTCATGTCAAGGCGGAGTTCAATTGCTGGAGCCTTTCCAGAGCTGGATCTAGTAAGCATGGAGCGCTGCCAACCCTAGCGTGCACTGCCTCTGCCCGCCTCCAAATAGTCTATCACCCCACTCCCTATTCCCTGAGCAGACCGCTGTTAGGCCTCATACACACAAACATTTTTTACCGCAGCTCTCCATGTTTTTCAATGGCCCCATAAAATGCTAACGTTTTTGAGCTGTAGATGGCGTTGGCGTTATTAAGCTGGCAAATCGAACGCAGGAACTGCGCTTTCCGAGGCTGTAATGTTATGGCGCTTGTGACTCTGAGCCGGCAAAACGCTTACTAACGCGCATTAACGCCACATCGACGTTAACCGGCGTTTTCAGGTTAAAAAGTAGCAGAGGAATGTTTTTTGACGGCGACGCTCACTAACGCCGATGCGGAACGCAGACGAAATCGCATTTTTGACGCCGATTTTTGCCTGACGTCGGTCCCGACATTTATGAGGCCTTATACACCTCTGTATTCTGAATTCTGGGTACTTATCATGGAAAGTAGATAGAAAGGAACAACCAGTGTCCAGTAAATGTGAGATTGAAAAGACGTTTTACTGAAGGTAGCAACAAGTAAAATCAAGCCAACGCGCTTCGGGGGAACAGAGCCTTGCCCTTTTTTTCTCTGTTCCCCTGAAACGCGTTGGGTTGATTTTACTTGTTGCTACCTTCATTAAAACGTCCTTCAAACTCACATTTACTGAATGCCAGGCGCGACTTTCTATCTACATTCCAAGGTTACATGCGGAATCGACCACAAGGCCACACCCTGAGGCAGCAGCCCAGGCCCAGGCCCAGCCCAGGCTCACTACCACTTCCTTTCAAGCTGGGCACAAATCTTTGGAAGGGAATTCTTCCTACCCACCCACATCATCACCTACCTACAAACAGTGACTGATCGAGTCAGTCCAGCATCTTCATCCCTAAAGAGGTACTTACCATGTCATAGGATGGAGGAGGACCAGGGAGGGCTGGTGGCACATTTCCCCTCTGAGAAGGAGGAGGAGGATACATGAATGTACATTCTTCATAGATCCCAACTTCAGCACCAGGAATTGGCTCCTGAAAGAGTTTACAGCAGCAAGTCAAAAAATGCCATCAGGACAGTTTAAAGCCGAGTAAGGAAGGGTGAAACTTATGTTGACCATGCATGCCAACCTTGATTTTCTGTCTCAATACATTTGTATGACGTTACAGCAACATAGAAACATACAACTGTGAGGACATATAAAACAGCTATATCGCCAATGGATCGAGATATACAGCCATGGAATTCCATGTGAGCTTTACAATCCAGGTGTGCGAAGATTGTAGAAATATGAGAAATCACACCTTGATTTTCAGTGCAATCGTTTTAGTTGATTTAATGTGTAAAGAGATGATTGGATGCAGAACAAACTGCAAATTTGGATGCATCAATCCATTTACTTTCAATGTAAATTGCCTTGTATACACAATATATATATATATATATATATATATATATATATATATATATATACTATGGTACCAAAAGTATTGGGACGCATGCCTTTACACACACGTTTGCATCCCCATTCCAGCCCGGAAGTGTTCGGTCGTGTAACCTGCGTTCCTAATTCACAAATCACATTCACCTGAACTTCCTCTTTAGACGCTCGTAGCACGTCACCACGTTTTGCTCTCTATAACTAAGCATCCCCTCTGAGACGTGAAACGCGTTAGCTGTTATGTCCCATCAGGGGTCCTGTTCGTGTCTTCATGTGATGTATTTTGACACTCTTCAATAAAGCGATGTGTTTTTGGAAGTGCGGCTGTCCAGGAATTTCTTCATCCTACATTGCAAGCACAGCTAAGCCAGCACCCAACCTGAGTAGCAGCTGGTGATTATTGGTGATTAACAGGCAAAGCTTGGAGCAGTTTCCTTTTCTCTCTCACTACGTTCTGCTTTGTTGAACGATTACTTGACTCCTGTCAATACGCTAGACACAACAGCCAACAGCCGATTTTGGGCAAAAGTTGAACGTGCGGTCGTACGGCCAGTGCACCGTGTGTACGAGGCAGTTCATAGGGTTCAGTATTGAGGTGGCCCACCCTTTGCAGCTATAACAGCTTCAACTCTTCTGGGAAGGCTGTCCACAAGGTTTAGGAGTGTCTATGGGAATGTTTGACCGTTCTTCCAGAAGTCAGGCACTGATGTTGGACGAGAAGGCCTGGTTTGCAGTCTGCGCAAGCTCCTCCACCCTAAACTCGCTCATCCATGTCTTTATGGACCTTGCTTTGTGCATTGGTCCAAATCATTTGGTGGAGGGGGATTATGGTGTGAGGTTGTTTTTCTGGGGTTGGGCTTGGCCCCTTAGTTCCAGTGAAGGGAACTCTTAACCACTTCAATGCTGGGCACTTAAACCTCCTTCCTTCCCTGACCAATTTTCAGCTTCCAGCGCTGTTGCAGTTTGAATGACAATTGCGCGGTCATGCGACACTGTACCCATATGAAATTTTTATCTTTTTTTCACACAAATAGAGCTTTCTTTTGGTGGTATTTAATCACCCCTGGGTTTTTTTATTTTTTGCGCTATAAATTAAAAAAAGACTGAAAATTTTCAAAAACAATGCATTTTTCTTTGTTTCTGTTATACAATTTTGCAAATAAGTAATTTCTCTTCATAAATTTTGACCAAAAATGATACTGCTACATTTCTTTGGTAAAAATAACCCAAATCGGAGTTTATTTGGTGTTGGCGGACAGACAGATGTGACGGGGACTGTGACAGATATGACGGGGACAGACAGATGTTTTGTGTATGGTGACAAATGTGACGGGGACAGACAGATGTTTTGTGTATGGTGACAGATGTGACGGGGACAGACAGATGTTTTGGGGACATAGATATTTTGGGGACAGACAGATGTTGTGCACTGTGACAGATGTGACGGGGACATACAGATGTTTTGGTGTATGGTGACAGATGTGACGGGGACAGTGACAGATGTTTTGGGGACTGTGACAGATGTTTTGGGGACTGTGACAGATGTTTTGGGGACTGTGACAGATGTTTTGTGTATGGTGACAGATGTTATTGGGGACATACAGATGTTTTGGGGACTGTTTTATGGGGACACTTATATGTATGGGGACAGGGGTATCAGTGTGCTTGGTGCACTGTGTGGGGGGCGATCTGTGACAGATTTCTGCATGAAATCCTCATCATGCAGAGAGCTGTCACATAGCTGCAGCTCCCCCCCCCCCCCCGCACTGAGCTCTCACTGAGTTCGGCGGGGGGAGAACTGTCACAGAGACGTTCGTCTCTGTTTACAATGTGACGGCTGTGATTGGACACAGTCGTCACATGATCGGGAGGGCCAGTCACTGCGCCCGTATCCCAATCTCTGTTCAGCTGGATCCTGTGATCATAATGACCACAGGATCCAGCAGCAGCACGCCGTGTGGCCGCGCTGCGAGCTCCCGTTCTGCAGGACGTCTATACACGGGGAAGCTCCCACCCGGCCGTATATATACAGTGGCCGGCGTGGGAGGTGGTTAAAGTGGTTGTCAACCCGTGACAACCTCTTTTACCTACAGATAAGCCTATAATAAGGCTTAACTATAGGTGCACTGCATATCTCCCAAACCTGCACGGTTTAGGAGATATGCAGTGTATTAGATATGCCGCCACCATTTCTAAAACATGCGCAGTGAAGAAACGGCCTCCGTGCCGTTTCTTCACTGAGTTCGTGGCGTGACTGGCGGTGACGTCACGTGACTCCAGCCAGTCAGTCACAGAGCCGGAGTCGCGGCCCCGGGGCCGAAGATGGATGCTGCCAGCACAGGGGACAGCGCTGGATGTCGCAGGCTTCATTTGCAGGTGGACACCCAAAACAAACCTTCACAGCTCCTGTGTCCTGGCTCCTGTAGAGTGAAGACACACTGAGGCTCAACAGCAACCTGCACTGGCTGGATTCCATGCTCTTGTTCTTATGAGTTGCCACTCTTGATTTTTAATAATGTCTTTTCCTCTACACTGCACTTAGTTGGCGCCCCCTGCTGTTTATTTTATGTATTGCAGAGATTACTTCAGTCTCACTGAGGAGATCTTTGGACCTATGGACTTTTCCTTAGTATAGCCCTACACCCCGACAGCACATTCAAATGTAAGATTATGTTCTAGTTTAGCCAGGGGAGTAACGATAGGGGTTGCAGGGGTTGCAACTGCAACCGGGCCCCGTGCTCCAGGGGGCCCATGTGCCTCCCTTGTTCGCCTGGATAGGAGGGATGGCGGGGGCGGCATTTAGAGGAACCAATCTCCTCCATTTTCCTCCTAAAGCAGGAGATTGGTTCCTCTATATGCTGCCCCCGCCCCTCCTATCCAGTTTACTTGTCTTCTGCTGTTCCCAGAGTCCCTGTGCCCCCCCCCCCCCACAGATTTGTCATTTACCAGCTCCTTCCTATTCTGAATGGACAGAGTCAGTGATTGGTACCAACTGGTTTATTCATAGCTGAAGCATAGCAAACTGTTTTTACTATACTTCCATTTCTGAATGAATGGGAGGCTCGGTGCACAGCTATTCCTGTCCATTCATTCTGTGCAGCTGAGGGTACACAGATGGAGATTGAGGGCTGAGGTTTGTTTAGACCCCTGATATCTCATCAAAGCCCCCCAACAGGGCTCCTAAAAAAATTGTAAAAAATAATAAATTATAAAAGAAATAAAATCAAATGGTAAAAAAATAATAAAATAAAAATTAAAAAC
>BLSH010529783.1:478536-491619 GCA_018402905.1 Glandirana rugosa
TATTGTAACACAGGGAATTGTTGGTGAAATTCGATCCTATTCTAATTAATTAAATAAAACCCCAACCCCTAACACTAATCCTAACTCCTAACCCTAATACTAACCGCTAACATTAATTCTAACCCTAGCCCTAATATTAACCCCTAATCCCAACCCCTAACCCTAATATTAAACCCTAATACTAACCCCAACCCCTAACACTAATTCTAACCCTAGCCCTAATATTAACCTCTAACCCTAATATTAAACGCTAATCCTAACCCCTTATCCTAACCAAAAAAATATTAAATAATATTTCGTAAATAAATAAAATAATAACAACAATAAATAAATTAATTAATCTTATCCTAGCTTAAAGTGGTTGTTAAGGGACACAATGTTATTTAACAGAGGGGATGGCATGCTTATACTATAGATAGGATAGCAGCAGAAGAGGAGGATTGTGGAGTGGACGGAGCTGACAGGGAGAGCACAGGGCTGTGGATGACGGAGGCGCGTGACCCAACCTTGGGATTTTCTTTCACTTCCTGTTTGGCTATGGGACAGGAAGTGAAGAGAAATCTCCACAATGGGACACAAATGGCGAAAAAAAAATAAAAAATCTGGCAGCGGTTATAACGTTCCCTTACTCTATCTAAAATAAAATAAAAAGTTTTGCCCATAGTTTTACTTTAACCCCCCCCCCCCCAAAAAAAAAAATAAGAAAAAAAGGATTAACTATTAATAAATAAATAATACATTGAAGCAGATGAAAAAGCCAAAAAGCACAGCAATACATGACAAAACTGATTATATTTTTATCTATTGGCTTTAAAAAAGTACGAACGACCGTTGTATGCGAAATCGATCGTTCGTACGCGCGATTAGAACAGCCGATATACAACGGTCGTACAACGGGAGTTGTATGAGCAAACTAGAAAACTTGGTCGTACCAGCAAGCTCTCATACGACCGTTGTACCGTGTGTACAGAGCAGTTGGTGCAACAAGTTGTATTGTGCAAAACACGCATGCTCAGAAGTCAGGAACGGCCGGATGATAATTACATGCACCTGAACGTTCTTCTGTGGTCGTACGATCGTGTAATGCAGTCAGTATGCTACATACAACAGCCAACATACGATTTGAGATGATCGTACGTACGATCGTCATCCCGTGTGTACGAGGCTTGGGGGGGGGGGAGGCTGGGTAAACAGAATTTCTGACCAATTCTTATTGCTGTATGTGACCCCCCATTGGCGCAATTAACATTCACTTCCTGTCTCAGTGACATCGGGACATAGGGTGAGGAGAAATCTCCCCAATGAGGATACAGCAGTATTGCAGTATTTAACCCTTCCTCATCCATTCCTCACATTGTTTGGGCTGGAGCCCCACTTTCATTCAGCAAAGCCCGTTTAGTCTTACTTCATGGACTGGATTAATCCGAATCGGGCCAACAAGAGGTCACAGTACAACTCCAGGATCTCCATGGCCTCCACCATGTAGTCTTCTCGGATGATGTGCTCCACCCGGATTCTCGCTCGTTCGTCCTTTCTGCATGATAAATAGTCAGCAATCTCCTTCCTGGACTTCATGGCCATTTCCGCTACAGGGACATAAAAACTCAACGATTAATCGTTATGCAGTGAAATCTCCACTTAATAAATGATATATTTGCTACACGAGCCATCATGCAGTTATATTGCGTTAGTAAAATGCACCTGTCAATCAGCAGCTTCTATGATTTCTAAAAAAAAAAAAAGTCAAATATGACTTTGCTTGCAATGGAATGGAAAGACCGGTATGATGTCCGCTTCACTGTTGGGGCACAGAATGCCAACAGAAATCTCATTCCCTGCTTGTGTGATTGGCACTTTGATTTTCCCCTGCAATGGGTGAAGCCTATTTCCACTTTTCCTGAACCCCCCCCACACCTCTCCTTTTTTTTACAATATTTTTATTTATTCTATTGTAAACTTTCAAGTTAGGTCTTTGGGTGTTGAAATGTGTAAAGGTTCAGGAAGGAGAAGTAGTCAGATCGGGAGAGGGAGCGGTAGGGTTGCCACCTGTCCGGGAATTACCCGGACAGTCCAGGTTTTGAGTCATGTGTCCGGGTTTCAGGCAGTCTGATTCATAATGGACTGCCATTCCCCAAGTAACCAAGAACCACAACTACTGAGTGCATAGGGGTGTGCACAGGCCCCATCCTCATACATGGACAGGAGAGGAGAAAGGGCTTGATCTGCTCCTCCTCCTCCCACCCCTACCATTCTGGCCGCCCACCCACACGCCAATCCCTGGTGTTCTGTGCCTCTGAAAAAGGGATGTGTGGGCTGGAAATTTGAAGCTCAGGAACCGGCAGATACATTCTGTCTGAAAGGTGTTGATGCCTGAGCCTCCATCCTTGGGTGAGGGAGTTCACCATCCAATGTCTGTGACTGAATTCTCCCCCTTCCCTCCCTTCTCTCTCCTGCCTCCAAGAGAGTGAGTACACTAAGGAAAGGGGGACTCAGATGTAAGGGGTGCCCTGTCGACTCTGATGTAAGGGGGGGCTTTGGGAACTCTAATTTAAGGGGGAATGCTGGGAATTCTGATGTAAATGGGAGGTTTAGTGAGCAGAAACCTTCTTCCATCAGAGTTCTCCTTTACATCAGAGTCCACAGCGTCCCCCCTTTTAAAAAAATTTTTTCTGTGCGCCACTAAAGTGTTTGGGTTTGGCTTGAAGAAAAAGTGGCAACCCTAGGGAGTGGTGGTGGCTGGGGATGGAGGTTCTGAAGGTAGGGCGGTCTGGTCTTTGAAGAACCTAGGGTTGCCACCTCATCCCTTTAAAACTGAACACATATTAATTACACAGGTTGTTCTGTGGCTGATTAAGGTGGTAATTAAACTCACTTGGTGCCTTATCTGCATTAAATTAGCCTCAGAGCCTGTGTAATTCATATGTGTTTGGGTTTAAAGGGATGAGGTGGCAACCCTAGGGAGCGGTGGTGACTGGTGATGGAGGTTCTGAAGGTAGGGTGGTCTGGTCCTTGAAGAACCTAGGGTTCCCACCTCATCCCTTTAAAACTGAACACATATTAATTACACAGGTTCTGTGGATGGTTAAGGTGGTAATTAAACTCACTTGGTGTTCGGGTTTAAAGGGATGAGGTGGCAACCCTAGATGCACCTTGCTGAGCAGAAGGGTCTCTATCTTAGAGCCTGCTGCAGAAAGGAACCGGTCCAAGGGACCTAACCTTGAACCATGCTGCGCAAGGCCTTGCAATGTGCAGTGGCTCCCCACTTTGCCTACGGGCTGATAGATTGCACCCACGGGCACTGATGAGGCTACACTGATGGGCACTGACAAGGCTGCACTGATGAGCCTACACTGATGTGCACTGATGAGGCTGCACTGATGTGCACTGATGAGTCTACACTGATGTGCACTGATGAGGCTGCACTGATGAGTCTACATTGTTGTGCACTGATGAGGCTACACTGATGTGGCTACACTGATGTGCACTGATGAGGCTACACTGATGAGTCTAACTGATGAGTCTACACTAATGTGCACTGATGAGCACTGATGAGTCTACACTGATGTGAACTGATGTGCACTGATGAGGCTGCACTGATGAGTCTACACTGATGGGCACTGATAGCTTGCACTGTGCTGCACTGATGAGGGGGCAAGTGGTTAATAGTGAAGGAATTCAGGGCAGAACACTCACTTTTCTTTTTTTCCAGAAGCTTTAGTCGGTTGATGACGAGTCTGAGATTGACCCTCAGTCGCTCAGATTTAAATCCTGAACCCGGCATGGTGCCTTCTCTAAAAAAAGGATAAAAATGTAAATTTACAGTAAGAAATTCCTGCAATTTCACAGTCTGTTTGCCATTAGTAAATCAACCCCCCTGTGTCTGATTCACTGCTCTGACTCATGCATACGTGTGTGTAAATTTCAGCTTGAACCGCTGAGCTCTGTAAACTACAGGACTTTTACAAACAGCAGTTAAGAAGAAACTAGAAAACAATAAAAAAAAAAAAATAAGCCTAATTCCCCAATTATATGGCTGGCTGTAAGTAGAAAAAAATATTCATATGCAATGTTTTATATTTAAATGGAAAAATAATAGACATGTGCAATTCGTTTCATTCCGAAATCGTTTTTCGACGGCATTCGACAAACTCGTTAATTTGGAAAAATTCGAATTAACGAAAACCCGTTTAACAAATTTTTCTGAATATTTGAAAATCTGAAAATTCAAAAGAACGAAAATCTGAAAATTAGAACGAAAATCCGAAAATTCAAAAATCTGAAATAATACCTATGACTAACTATTAAATTATAGGTATTGGAATTTCCTTTCTAATTTGGCTGTTAGTGACAAATATGAATTTATCGGAAGTTACGAATGATCCAAAATAATGCCGTATCCAAAGGAATGGAAGGTAACAAATTAATAATAATGAATAACAATAAAAATAAAACTTTTTATTATTATTATTATTGTGTATTATTATTATTATTATTATTAATGTGTTCCCTTCCATTTGTTTAGATGCAGCATTAGTTATTTTGGATCATTCGTAACTTCTGATAAATTTGTATTCGTCACTAACAGCCAAATTAGAAAGAAAATTCCAATGCCTATAATTTAAAAGTTATTATTTCGGATTTTCTTTCTTACTTTTGGATTTTCGAATTTTTGGGATTTTCAAATTTTCGTATTTTCTTTTTTTTTTTTGTAATTCCTTTATTTATCACAAAAGGTAACATGCTACAGGCAACTAAACAAGTAAGAGCCAAATTTTCGTATTTTCGAATTTTCGCATTTACGAATTTCGATCATAACGAATGACCAGAAAAAAAAAAAAAAAAATTAATGAAATGAAAAAGGAACAAATTTTTCGGCGGTGCACGTGTCTAAAAAAATAATATATATAAATATGCATTTTTCAGTCCCATCCATAATAAAGGAAAAAAAATAAAATAAAAAACACTGTATGTTCCCTTGGAAGCGATAGCAGCGTCCAATGATAACATAAAACAAGGGAGTAAAAGGTTAACCACAAAACGATCCTCTGCTCTGTGGCTTTGCCAGGATACACGGCACCGCCGCGCAATCATCTGGCAGGTGTGCAAATTCTCTTCCTGTGACTTTGTCTCCATCACGTGGAAGAAAGAAATCCATCGGCGTGCGGTGATGAGTAATGGAAAATGACGCACTGAGTCACCGTTTGCTCACTTTGGACCTTTTTATCTTACGTCACAACCAAAGCTCAATGGGAAGTAAAGCGAACTGATATCAATAGAATGCAACCAGCAGAATCACTCTTCAGAGGTGAGGAGCAAAAGGGGAAGCAATGCTGATCCCAGCCACTCCAATCCCACAAAGGCCGGTTTATGGAAACTGTAAATGTGGACGAGCCCTTAGGGCCGGTTCACGCAGGGGCGATTTGCGCTCCCACTTGTGTCGCCCCAAGTCGCTTGACATAAGAAATCCCATCAAAGTGAATGGGAGCCGTCTAAGGCCCCTTTCACACTTATGCGACTTGTCCTGCGATTTTGGACTGCAAAGTCGCATGACAAGTCGTTCCCCATGATTTCCAATGTGTAGCGTTCATATCTATGCGACTTCAAGTCGCTCCGACTTCAAAGCAGTCCCTGCATTACTTTGGCCCAACATTGATGCAACTTGGAGGTCCATAGACTTCAATGTTAAACCCTCAAAGTCGCATGCAAGTCACACCTGAATAATATAGATGCGATTTCTGGACCATTTCTGTACGACTTTGTAAAAAAGTCGGACCAAAGTCGTACTGATCCCAAATCGCTTAAAAAGCGTGGTAAAATTGCGTCCCGCAAGTGTGAAAGGGGCCTTAGGCTGCATTCACACAGAGGTGAGCCGATTTCAGTGCGACTTTCAGCGCAATTTCAGGCGACTTACAACACGACTTATGCCAGGCGACTTTGCCTGTATCCAATCAGAGAAGGGAGGGAGGGGGCTGCCCCAAATAAATTCTATTCTTCTTCACTACAAAATCACTTCCATATAGATGGGGTATCCGACTTGGAGGCGACTTCTGTTGAATTCTATGGGCACAAGTCGGATAGAAGTCGCCTCCAAGTAGTACAGGAAGCGACTCGGAGCGACTTCAGTAGTGTACTATAAGACAGCTCTCATTCATTTCAATGGGATTTCACTTGTCAAGCGACTTGGGGTGACTCAAGTCAGAGCGCAAGTCGCCCCTGTGTGAATGGGCACTTAATATACACTACGGAAGTCGCTCCGATTTCAGAAAAGGTTCCTGTGCTACTTTAATGCAACTTCTATCCAACTTGTGCCCATAGAATTCAATGGAAGTCGCCTCCAAGTCGTCTCCCCCATCTATATTGAAGCGACTTTACAGGAAAAGCCGCCTGGCATGGAGGTCGCGTTATAAGTCGCCCAAAGCCACGCTGACGTCGCATTGAAGTCGCCTTTAAAATCGCCTAGCAAAGTCATGCCGAAGTCAGATCGCCCCTATAGTGTAATTGTGTGCAATTGCAGCAATATTTGTGTCATAATATGAAATATTGTCATGGTGATGATTATTATTATTATTATTATCGCTACTATGACTATAACTTTTATGGTTCTTCACACTGACGCCCAAAAGTTTTTAGGGTTTTTTTTTGTGATTTAGCACCGCACTTAAGCTAATTAAAATAATTACAAATACATTTGTGCATGTTTATTCATGTGCATTCCCACGTCTAGCATTAATATATTCTATTGGTCAGAATTCTGGCCATTAGAATGCATTAACAGGGGAATGAGCCTAGCATTTGGCTTGTTTTGGCGCTTTGAGCACTTTTTAACCACTTGACGTGTGGAAGGTTTACCACCCTTCATGACATGGCCATTTTTTGCGATACGGCACTGTGTTTTTCTTTAACCGACGATTGCGCGGGCATGCAACACTGTACCCAAATATAATTTATGTAATTGTTTCCGCACAAACAGAGCTTTTTTTTGGTGGTATTTAATCACCTCTGCGGTTTTTATTTTTTGCGCTATAAACAAAAAAACGGACAAGATAGAAAATATTTTTTACTTTCTGCTATAAAACATATCCAATAAAAAAAATAAAAAAATCTAATTTGTTCATAAACTTAGGCCGATATGTATTCTGCTACATATATTTGGTAAAAAAAAAAATCCCAATAAGCGTATATTGATTGATTTACATGAATTTTATAGCGTCTTCAAACTATGGGATATATAGTGGAATTTTTATTTAATTAATTTTTTTGTGTACTAGTAATGGTGGTGATGACTGCTATATTGCGGTAGACAATCGGACACTAACTGACACTTTTGACATTTGTGGGAACCAGTGACACTAATATAGTGATCAGTGCTAAAAATATGCACTGTCACTGTACCAATGACACTGGCTGGGAAGGGGATAAACATCAGGGTTGATCAAAGGGTTAACTATGTGCCTAACCAGCGTTTATGTGTACTGCATGTGCTGCTTTTACTAAGGAAAGTGATTGATTTTATTTCCTGCTTTGCAGGGCCACAGAGTCCACCCCCCCCCCCCCCCCCCCCCAGAAAGGCGATCTGCCTTGTTTACATAGGCAGATTCCCTTCCTGTGGTGTTTCCCGACAATCGGTGGGTGGCGGTGGACATCCAGTGCCCGGCACCCGCAGACCGGCTTCTGCTGTGCAGGCGGAAGTGCAGGATCACGTATACAGTTGTGCTCAAAAGTTTACATACCCTGGCAGAATTTATGATTTCTTGGCCATTTTGCAGAGAATATGAATGAGAACACAAAAACATTTCTTTCACTCATGGTTGGTGTTTGGCTGAAGCCATTTATTATCAATCAACTGTGTTTACTCTTTTTAAATCATAATGACAACAGAAACTACCCAAATGACCCTGATCAAAAGTTTACATATCCTGGTGATTTTGGCCTGATAACATGCCCACAAGTTGGCGCAAAGTAGTTTGAATGGCTATTAAAGGTAACCATCTTCACCTGTGATTTGTTTGCTTGTAATTAGTCTGTGTGTATAAAAGGTCAATGAGTTTCTGGACTCCTGAAAGAACCTTGCATCTTTCATCCAGTGCTGCACTGACGTTTCTGGATTCTGAGTCATGGGGAAAGCAAAAGAATTGTCAAAGGATCTGCGGGAAAAGGTAGCTGAACTGTATAAAACAGGAAAGGGATATAAAAAGATATCCAAGGAACTGAGAATCAGCAGTGTTCAAACTCTAATCAAGAAGTGGAAAATAAGGAATTCTGTTGAAACCAAACCACGGTCAGGTAGACCAACTAAAATTTCAGCCACAACTGCCAGGAAAATTGTTCGGGATGCAAAGAAAAACCCACAAATAACTTCAGGTGAAATACAGGACTCTCTGAAAACATGTGGTGTTGCTGTTTCAAGATGCACAATAAGGAGGCACTTGAAGAAAGATGGGTTACATGGTCGAGTCGCCAGAAGAAAGCCATTGCTACGCAAATGCCACAAAGTATACGCTTACAATACGCCAAACAGCACAGAGACAAGCCTCAAACCTTCTGCCACAAAGTCATTTGGAGTGATGAGACCAAAATTGAACTTAATACCGTGTATTTCCCCCTTTAACATCAATGACAGCTTGAGGGCCAGTTCACACCACATGCAGTCCAGTACGTTTTTATTCTGCATCAAAAACGCATGGAAAGTAGTTTATATGGTTTCCAATGGCATAGTTCACACCAGTGCAGTCAGTTCCAGCTCCAGAAAAAAAGTAGAACAAGCTGCATTTTTTCATGCACTGAACTGTACTAGAACGCGGTAAAACGCATCAAAAACACACCAGAATGCACCTACATGCACCAAAAACGCACTGGAATGCACCTACATGCACCAAAAATGCACTGGAATGCACATGTCCTAAGAAAAAAAGGGGGAAAAAACTGCACTGGACTGCATCAAAAACGCACCGGAACGGACCGGAAACACGTCAAAAACGCGCATGCAGAAAAGCATCCGGAGCGCATCCGGACTGCGTTTCTATGGTGTGAACTGGCCCTGAATTCTTTTGCGGTATTTCTGGATGAGGCTCTTTATCTTCTCAGATGGTAAAGCTGCCAATTCCTCTTGGCAAAAAGCCCAAGTGTGGCAGAAATTTTAGTTGATCTACCTGGTGGATGTTAGAGACCTTACGCTCCTCCACCTTCCGTGTGAGAATGCCCCACAGATGCTCAATAAGATTTATGTCTGGAGACATGCTTGGTCAGTCCATCACCTTTGCCCTCAGCTTCTTTAGCAAGGCAGTGGTTGTCTTGGAGGTGTGTTTGGGGTCGTTATGTTGGAATACTGCCCTGCGGCCCAGTCTCCGAAGGCAGGGAATCATGCTCTGCTTCAGTATGTCACAGTACATGTTGGCATTCATGGTTCCCTCAATGAACTGTAGCTCCCCAGTGCCAGCAGCACTCATGCAGCCCCAGACCATGACACTCCCACCACCATGCTTGACTGTAGGCAAGACACACTTGTCTTTGTACTCCTCTAAAGCAAACCGTTTGCCGGCTTTCCTGTGCATCATCTTTAGAAGAGGCTTCCTTCTGGGATGACAGCCATGCAGACCAATTTGATGCAGTGTGCGGCGTATGGTCTGAGCACTGACAGGCTGACCCCCACCCCTTCAACCTCTGCAGCAATGCTGGCAGCACTCATACGTCTATTTCCCAAAGACAACCTCTGGATATGACGCTGAGCACTGCACTCAACTTCTTTGGTCAACCATGGTGAGGCGCTGTTCTGAGAGGAACCTGTCCTGTTAAACCGCTGTATGGTCTTGGCCACTACTGCAGCTCAGTTTCAGGGTCTTGGCAATCTTCTATAGCCTAGGCCATCTTTATGTAGAGCAACAATTATTTTTTTTCAGATCCTCAGAGAGTTCTTTGCCATGAGGTGCCATGTTGAACTTCCAGTGACCAGTATGAGAGAGTGAGAGCGATAACACCAAATTTAACACACCTGCTCCCCATTCACACCTGAGACCTTGGAACACTAACGAGTCACATGACACAGGGGAGGGAAAATAACTAATTGGGCCCAATTTGGACATTTTCACTCACTTTTGTTGCCAGCGGTTTAGACATTAATGGCTGTGTGTTGAGTTATTTTGAGGGGACAGCAAATTTGCACTGTTATACAAGCTGTACACTCACTACTTTACATTGTAGCAAAGCGTCATTTCTTCAGTGTTGTCACATGAAAATATAGAATAAAATATTTACAAAAATTGGAGGGGTGCACTTACTTTTGTGAAATACTGTATAGATGCCCAGTACCTGCATAGGCATTTTTTTTTAGTAAAGGTGGACTAACCCTTTAAGATGAATGAAATGTATTGTTACAGTTGATACTACAGAGCAGAGTCAGTGAGGGACCCCATAGGGTTGCCACCTTTTCTTCAAGTCAATCCCGAACACTTTAGTGGCGCACAGCAACATTTTTTATAGTATAAACTATACACATATTTTTATATTTAATAACATTTTTACTCATATGAAGTTAATAACAAGAGTCCCCCTTTACATCAGAGTCCACAGAGTACCCCCTTTGCATCTGAACTCGCAGAGTTCCCTTTCACTGTAAGGGGGGGACTCTGATTTAAGGGAGAACTCTGGGGACTCTTAACATAAGGGATACTCTGGGAACCCTGATTAAAGGGGGAACACTGAGATCTCTGGCGTACAGAGAGGACTCTAATGTAAGGGGGAACACTGTGGCCTCTGATGTAAGGGGTGCTCTGAGAACCCTGATTTACCTTAGTGTACACTTTCAGAGGCAGGAGAGAGAAGGTGGGAGACCTCAGTCACAGACAGGGATGGATGGGGAGCTCACTCACCCGTTGGCAGTCAGCACCTCTCATGCAGATGAATCTGAGGCTGCTGGACTTCAAAATTCCGCCCCCCACTTTCCTTTTCTGAGGCACAGCGCCGGGGATTGGAGTGAGGGGCAGACACAGAGGGGTAGGGGCAGGAGGAAGAGGTGCAGATCGAGCCCCCTCTCCTCTCCTGTCTGTGTGTTTGGGGGAGGGGGGTTGTTAATGATGGCTTTGGGCAGTGGGAACGATAATGTAACAGACACTCTCAGTATAAACAACTGCAGGCAGCAACCCTGCTGGGAAGCCATAGTCCAGTCTGAATAATGTGTCCGGGTTTCGGGCAGTCTGAAATCCGGACACATGATTCCAAACCCAAACTGTCCGGTTGAATCCAGGACAGGTGGCAACCCTAGAACCCCATGAAAATGGGTCCTATGGGGCCTCATGATTCGTAGTTACACCCCAGGCCTTGGTGGCAAAAAAGGTTCAAACGATTGCCGATCTGATTGTTTATAATAAATGTTCCTCTGTGTCAGTGGTAATGAATGTTGCTGACGTCGTCGGATCACACGCTGTGCTGATAGAAGTAATTGTGTGTGTTTTGTGTGAGGTAATACAAGGCCGGCCTCCTCCATACTGGAGTTTCTGTCAGGTTATTATCGGCTGAAACTGGAGCTAATGATAGTAGGCCCGAAACCTGCCAGACCGGTCTGTGACAGAGAGCCGCGGTCAGCTGACAGGAGAGGCCCTTCCATAGAGTCCTATCCTTTCCATGTGTTTATAATCCCTTCAGAAGATTTAGACCCCTTTCACTGCAGCGCCGCTAAAACAGCGCCGGTCGTTTTTGCTGTGCTTTAGCAGCGTTTTAGCACCGGTTGCTTGTTGGGCGCTAGCAGGCCGTTTCTTGGGTAAAAAAAAACAAAAAAGACCAGTTTTGCAGCACTTCCGAAGCACTTTTCAGCCGCTTTGGAAGCGCTGCCCATTCCTTTCAATGGGCAGGGCGTTTTTGAAGTGCTATTTAGCGTTTCAAACCCGCCCCAAAGATGCTGCTTGGAGGACTTTTTTTATACATCCTGCAAGCGCACCCCCCAGTATGAAAAGACCCATTGAAATCAATGGGAGGCGGTTTTTTAGGCGCTTTTCAGAGGCTATTTCTAGCGCTAAAACGCCTGAAAACCACCTCAGCGTGACCCCCTTCATGACCAGTGCTGTACATAAATTAAATTCATGTCCCTTTTTTACCACAAATAGAGATTTCTTTTGGTGGTATTTGATCACCCCTGTATTTTTTTTTATTTTCTGTGCTATAAACAGAAAAAGGCCTACAATTTTGAAAAAAAAAACAAAACAATATTTTTTACTTTCTGCTATAAGGGCCACTTCACACCATAGAAGCGCAGTCCGGATGCTTTCTGGATGCTTTTCTGCATGCGCGTTTTTGGTGCATTTCAGTGCATTTTCCCCCCTCTTTTTTCTTAACCTTAAAGCGGTTGTCTACCCAAATTATGGACTTTTACCTACAGGTAAGCCTATAATGAGGCCTATAATAAGGCCTTTCTGTAAGTAAAATGAATATCTCCTAAACTTGTACGGTTTAGGAGATATTCCCCCTCTAAGCAGTTACGGCGCATGCGCCATGATGTCCCGGCAAAGGCCCGGCAGTAGGGCCGGATCTTGCCGGAAAGACGGGTCCCGTGCGCATGCGGGGGAATGACATCTCGCGGCCAGAGCCGCGTACCCGGAAGCAATATCCGAGGTAAGACGTCCGCTCCCTCAGAGGGGACCGAGCAGCCCGGTCGGATCTTCATTTCAAGTTGAGTATTTCATAATGAGCTAGTATGCGGAGCATACTAGCTCATTATGCTATTGTTTTGCAGGTTTTTATTTTTTTTTTACTGGGTAGACAACTGTTTTAAGGGCCAGTTTCGGTGAGTTTTTTACGTTTTTTGGTACGTTCCGGTGCATTTTTGATACGTTTTACTGCAGTCCAGTACAGTTCTGTACATAAAAAATGCAGCATGACCAATTTTTTTTTTTTCCGGAATGGACTGCAGCGGTGTGAACTATGCCATTGACATTAATGTGATCAACTTTCATTGCTTTTTTCATGCATAAAAAAAAAAAACACACTGCACCGCATCTGGTGTGAACTGACCCTAAAACAAATCCAATAAAAACATTTCAAAATGTGGCGGCTGGTGGTATATTTCAGGAGCTGGGGGGGGGGGGGGGGGGGGGG
>BLSH010529783.1:510309-524451 GCA_018402905.1 Glandirana rugosa
TCCCACCCCTGTGGACAGTCCAAAAATAACGACAGACCCAGGGGCAATCCATCTAAGTGGGGGAAATAAACAAGACAAATGGCATTTTCTAGGATTTAAAACCCAACAATGATCTTGTCCTTAACTCCCCTTTATAAAGTTACAACCCTGTGATGAAGGCCACTGTTGGTCCCTAAGGGAGTGAAACCTTACTAAAGGAGAGTGAAGGACAAAACCGATACTCTGACCTTCACTTCCAGAGGTATGAGCACAGCATTGAAAGGTCTATAAAACTTCACCCAGTTGCTTTTTTATTGAGAACACAGTGGAGTTATAGATAGAAAATTGTGCAAAACAAAAGGTAAACATCAAATGCCATTCTTAAAGTAGAACTAAAGGCAAAACCTTTTTTTTTTTGGGTCGTGGAAGGGAACATTAGAACTCCTGCAAGGCTTATTTTTGTCCTCTTAGTCCCATTGGGGAGATTTACCTTCACTTCCAGTCTCATAGCCAAAACAGGAAGTGAGAGGAAATCATTCCAAAGTGAGGGAATCCCTGGTTGTCACCGGAAGTAGTGTCCCAACATTGAAATATTTCCCCTCAATTCCTGTTCTAGTAACAACCCAAAATTTAGGATCTTTTACGGTAAACAGAACAAATAAAGGGGGTGAATCTACCTAACGGGGACCCAGACAGCAATAAAAACCTGACAGGTGTCCCCACCCTATCCAAAACTGAAAATAAAGTTGTGCCTTTGCTGACCACGCCACGTACATGTACTGCGGGCGGCGGCACCTACAGACTAAATCACGTACCTTTATGTCTTCTGTTACTTCCGGGTTTGTTACTGTTACTTCCAACGACCAGCTCCCATTGTGATTGGACAGAGCGGGAGCCAATCAGTGCGTCTGGTGGACCTGATGTCCGCCGGGAACCGCCGATTGTTCCTGAAAGAGGCAGAGCGGTGGTCTGCCTATGTAAACAAGGCAGACCGCCGTTCTGTGACAAGGGAAGACAGAAATCCTGTGTTTCTGCTAAGCAGGAACACGGATCTCTGTCTTCCCACAGTATAAGCACCTCCCCCCACAGTTAGCAAGCACTCCCTAGGGACACATTTAACCCTTTGATTGCCCCTGATGTTAACCCCTTCCCTGCCAGTGTCATTAGTGTCATTAGTACAGTGACAGTGCATTTTTTTTAGCACTGATCACTGTATTGTTGTCACTGGTCCTCAAAAAGTGTCACTTAGGGGTTGATTTACTAAAGCTGGAGAGTGCTAAAACTGGAGCAGCTGTGCATGCTAACCAATCAGCTTCTAACCTCAGCTTGTTCAATCAAGCTTTGACAATAAAACCTTGAAGCTGATTGGTTTCTGTGAGGAGCTGCGCCAAAATTTGCACTTTCAAGCTTTAGTAAATCAACCCCCAAGTGTCTGATTTGTCTGCCGCAATGTCGCAGTCCTGCTATAAGTCGCTGATCGCCGCCATTACAAGTGAATAAATAAATAAAAATTCCATAAAAATAGTAGACGACGGGGGGGGGTATTTACTAAAGGCAAATCCACCTACTCTACAAGTGCACTTGGAATTGCAGTCGCTGTGGATCTGAGGGGGACATGCAAGGAAAATAAAAAACAGCGTTTTTGCTTGCACATGATTGGATGATAGAAATCAGCAGAGATCCCCCTCATTTCAGATCTTCCCCCTCGGATCTACAGCGACTGCACTTCCAAGTGCACTTGTAGTGTAAGTGGATTTGCCTTTAGTAAATCAACCCCCTATGACTTTTGCGCAAACCAATCAATATACGCTTATTGGGATATTTTTACCAAAAATATGTAGCAGAATACATATTGGCCTAAACTGATGAAGAAATTCGATTTTTTTTTTTACATTTTTTTTATTGGAGCAAAAAAGTAAAAAATATTTTTTTTTTCAAAATTATCATTCTTTTTTTGTTTATAGCGCAAAAAATAAAAAATGCAGATCAAATACCACCAAAAGAAAGCTCTATTTGTGGGAAAAAAAGACATCAGTTTTATTTGGCTACAACGTCGCACGGCCGTGCAAAGTAACGCAGTGCCGTATCGCAAAAAATGGCCTGGTCATGAAGGGGGGGGGTAAGCCTTCCAGAGCTGAAGTGGTTAAAATCCCTGATCTGCTGCACAGAGCAGCTCTTTTATTCTTCAAGCCCAACAAATTCAAAGTAACCACCGTAATAACAATCTCCATGTTGATAGTATTGCTTTAAATTTCTGTGCTGTGTCTCTAAATATGTCGTTGGGTACCGGAGTTTTCTGGTGCACCCCACATAGCCACAGCGCGGGTCAGGCGCGCCCCCTCTCTTCCTACAAATCTATATGGGGACACTGGTGTCACAGGGGTGTCACCTTTCCCATCCATACCAGCATAGAGCACTGGGGTGGGAGGGCAGGAAGAATATTTTCACCAGGTATTTTAACATATGATGGTGTAGGGCAGTGGTTCTCAACTCCCGTCCTCGGGACCCACCAACAGGCCAGATTTTAAGTATTGCCTTGGGGAGATGCAGACAAGAATACTGCAGTCACTGAGCAGCAAATTATATCACCTGTGATGTATTTCAGTTATCCTGCAAACCTGGCCTGTTAGTGGGTCCTGAGGACAGAGGTTGAAAACCACTGGTGTAGGGGGTATAAAAAGGAATACAAACTGTAAAACTCTTCAATTAGGCTTTAATTTTAATTTACAATAAATTATGATGGCATTGCTGGCATTGTTGTTTGTTCATCTGTACCGGGGCTGTGTGTTGAGCTGCTGGGTGCGAGGACAGGCAGGTCTCCTAGTCTGTTTTGCTGTCATTCAACACTTCATCTTTAAAACCAAAGTTACCTAAAAACAGCAAAAGTTGTGATACAATTTATAAATACAAAAGCTAATTTTGTAGCATATATAGCAGTATGCAAACTGAAAAACCCCCCATAGTAGCCAGTCACCGGTCATCTTCCAATGTTCTCAGACCCCTTTCACATTGAGGAGCTTTTCAGGCGCATTTACGCTAAAAATAGCGCATGAAAAGCTCCTGAAATCTGCCTTCCATTCATTTCAATGGGTGCTTTCACACTGGGGTGGTGCGTTTGGGGGGCGGTGAAAAAAGTCCTGCAAGCAGCATCTTTGGGGCATGTTTGGAGCTTTTTAAAAAGTGCCCTTGACCACTGAAATGAATGGAAAGCGCCTGAAAAGCGATGCAAAATCACTTGAAAAGCACTGCAAAACTGTTCTATTTTCCTTTCTTTAAGGTCATGTTGTCACGTGACCTTAAAAAAAGCACACCACTAGCGCCTCAAAAGCACTTGAAAAGCACCGCAAAAACGACCGGCATTTTATGGGTAGTTTGTGCGTGAAAGTGTGAAAGGGGTCTAAGTTAAACTGTGTTATTTAAAGTCCAATATATACATATATCCTGGCCAATCAGGTCTCAGGACCCGCTTCCTGTTCTCCTCCTCAGGGAGGAGAAGCAACGGAGCAGCAGTGAGGAGCAGCATTCCTACCCTGGATGGATCCTTGTCATCTGCCTCCTAAGATAAGGAGGCCCCTGATTGGACCGTCTCCCCATCCGTCTCCTGCGGGGGATCGCTGCCTTCCCATCTTTCTCCTGCGGGGGATCACCGCCTTCCCATCCGTCTCCTACGGGGGGATCTGCGCCTTCCCATCCATCTCCTGCAGGGGCCCATCGCCTTCCCATCTGCCTCCTGCGGGGGATCGCAGCCTTCCCATCCATCTACTACGGGGGATCGCCGCCTTCCCATCTGTCTCCTGTGGGGGGGATCACCGCCTCCCCATCCATCTCCTGCGGGGGGATCACCGCCTTCCCATCTGTCTCCTGCGGGGATCACCGTCTCCCCAACCGTTTCCTGCGGGGGATCGCCGCCTTCCCATCCATCTCCTGTGGGGGATCGCCGCCTTCCCATCCGTCTCCTGCAGGGGATCGCTGCCTTCCCATCTGTCTCCTGCGGGGGCTTACTGCCTTCCCATCCATCTCCTGTGGGGGATCGCCACCTTCCTATCCGTCTCCTGCAGGGGATCGCCGCCTTCCCATCCGTCTCCTGCGGGGGATCGCCGCCTTCCCATCCGTCTCCTACGGGGGATCGCCGCCTTCCCATCCGTCTCCTACGGGGTATTGCCACCTTCCCATCCGTCTCCTGCAGGGGATCGCCGCCTTCCTATCCATCTCCTGCAGGGGATCGCCGCCTTCCCATCTGTGTCCTGTGGGGGATCGCCACCTTCCTATCCGTCTCCTGCAGGGGATCGCCGCCTTCCCATCCGTCTCCTGCGGGGGATCGCCGCCTTCCCATCCGTCTCCTACGGGGGATCGCCGCCTTCCCATCCATCTCCTACGGGGGATCGCCACCTTCCCATCCGTCTCCTGCAGGGGATCGCCGCCCTCCCATCCGTCTCCTGCGGGGGATCGCCGTCTTCCTATCCGTCTCCTGCAGGGGCTCATCGCTTTCCCATCTGTCTCCTGCAGGAGATCGCCACATTCCCATCCATCTCCAACGGGAGGTCGGTGTCTTCCTGTCCGTTTCCCGTGGGTGGGGGTGTGGGGGGGTGTCGATGGTTTACTGCCCCCTCCCCAAAATGTTGAGCACTGGCCACCACTGGTCTCCACACTATGGGCACTTGGGCAGGTTTTGTATGGCAGTTTGGGCACTCGGGTTCAAAAAGGTTCGCCATCACTGGCATATAGCATATAGGTGGGCTGGCTAGGACCAAAAGGCCAGGAACTGAGCTTATAAGAGTTAACCCTTTCTCCCAGGCCAGCCGCTAACTCACTAGAACCACATATTTTAACCTAACTAATGATCCCAAATATTTTCTGTTGGACAAGATTTCTGCCTCTGCCCTAAGTGTAATACTCACAATTATAAGGAGGCGGGTCTGACCTGGGACTTGATGTTTCCTGTAAAAAAAATAAAAAAATAAAAAATAAAAATCAAAGAGAAAATAAGGGACTTATCTGTTTTACACTTTTGTTACAGTCTGGTGGCATTTCGTTGAGTGTTTAGCAGGGCCGATCCTGGGCGGGTGCCCGGGGTGCACTGCACCCAGGCCCCGCAGGTTGGGGGGCGCCAAACTGTAAGAGTTCTCCCTTCTCTCCACGTTCGCAGTGCTGATCCCTGCCGAGCAGCTTCCCGGAGGGCGGTGGCCGGGAGATAAGAAGAGCCGCTCTATCCAGTGAATGAAACTCAGAGGAGTGGCGGCGATGCTACAAGCAGCACACAGGCTGAAGCCGCTCCTCCTCTGAGTTTCATTCACTGGATAGAGCGGCTCTTCTTATCTCCCGGCCGCCGCCCTCCGGGAAGCTGCCCGCCCCCTGCCTCTGTCATAAAGACACTTGTATGCTCTGCTCTTTCCCAGCGTCCCGCCCCTCTCCTCCTATGTCTGCTCCCTCCTCCCTTCACTCTCCCAGCAGTACAGAGGTTAGGGGAGGGAAACAGAGCACAGTGTTCCTCCCTCCCCCTCCCTTCTGTACTGCAAAGAATTATGGGAGATATAGTCCAGGGGAAGGCGGGATTGCCTTAAAAATGAATGTACAGAGTGTAATGGCCACAATGAGGAGGTGAGTTTCTGATCTCACATTTTTTACACATGGGTACTCATTAGGTGGCACTAATAGACTGCACTGATGTGCTGGCACTGATGAGGTGGCACTGATGTGCTGGCACTCATAGACTGCACTGATGTGCTGGCACTGATGAGATGCCACTGGTATGCACTGATGAGGTGGCACTGGTAGACACTGATATGCTGGCACTGAAGAGGTGACCCTGGTATGGACTAATGAGGTGGCACTGATGGGCACTAATGAGGTGGCACTGATGAGGTGGCACTGATGGGCACTAATGAGGTGGCACCTATGAGAGGGCACTGGTAGGCACTGATGAGGTGGCACTGGTAGGCACTGACAAGGTGGCACTGGTAGTCACTGATGGTACTGATGAAGTGGCACTGATGAGGCATTACTGGTATGCACTGATGAGGTGGCACTAATTAGGTAGCACTGATAGTCTGCATTTATGATGTGACACTGATCAGTCTCTGACCATCAGCGGTATCATTTCTGCAGTCTCTGCCTATCTCTTGTGTCATGTTTGCAGTCTCTGACCATCTCCTGTATCATTTCTGCAGTCTCTGACCATCAGCTGTATCATTGCTGCAGTCTCTGCCTATTTCTTGTAACATTTCTGCAGTCCCTGACCATCTACTTTATCATGTCTGCACTCTCTGACCATCTCCTGTATCATTTCTGCAGTCTGTGACCATCAGCTGTATCATTTCTGCAGTCTCTGACCATCTCTTGTATCATGTCTGCAGTCTCTGACCATTTTTTGTATCATGTCTGCAGTCTCTGGCCATCTCTTGTATCATTTCTGCAGTCTCTGACCATCTCTTGTATCATGTCTGCAGTCTCTGACCATTTTTTGTATCATGTCTGCAGTCTCTGGCCATCTCCTGTATCATTTCTGCAGTCCCTGACCATCTCCTGTATCATTTCTGCAGTCTCTGACCATCTCTTGTATCATTTCTGCAGTCTCTGACCATCTCCTGTATCATTTCTGCAGTCCCTGACCATCTTCTGTATCATTTCTGCAGTCTCTGACCATCTCCTGTATCATTTCTGCAGTCTCTGACCATCTCCTGTATCATTTCTGCAGTCCCTGACCATCTTCTGTATCATTTCTGCAGTCTCTGACCATCTCCTGTATCATTTCCGCAGTCTCTGACCATCTCCTGTACTATGTCCGCAGTCTCTGACCATTGTTTATTGTTAAGAGATTGTGGGAGGATATTGGGGTAACAGACTCCTTAGGGCAGCATCTCTGTGTTTAGGTTGCTGCCATGGAAACATTTGTAAAGGGGAGGAGTTAACAAGATAACCACGCCCATGTGGGGGTGCCAGAAATATTTCTGCACCCAGGCGTCTGTGACCCTAGGATTGGCCCTGGTGTTTAGTTCTAATGCCACTGCCATCTTCCTCATCCTCATCACCATCACAGCATAGAAGAGAGGAGAGAAGTTCTATGTCAAGAAAAGATCTGATTGACGTCAGGCTGGATTTTTAGCGCAAAGGACCCTAAATATGCATGAAAACGCCATCTGATATATTCCTGTTAGGGAAACACAGTATCTCACAAAAGTAAGTACACCCCTCACATTTGTGTAAATATTTTATTCTATCTTTTCATGTGACAACACTGAAGAAATGACACTTTGCTACAATGTAAAGTAGTGAGTGTACAGCTTGTATAACGGTGTAAATTTGCTGTCCCCTCAAAATAACTCAACACACAGCCATTAATGCCTAAACCACTGGCAGCAAAAGTGAGTGCACCCCTAAGTGAAAATGTCCAAATTGGACCCAAAGTGTCAATATTTTGTGTGGCCACCGTCATTTTCCAGCACTTCCTTAAAGTGGTTGTAAACTCTCTGTATAATTAAAAAAAAAAAAAAAAATCAGACAGGGGACATGCTTAGTTACTCAGGCTGCAGCTGCTTTAGAAAGAAAATTTCCTTTTTTTTTTTTTTTTTTTTTTGCACCTACATTGTATTTAGCAGAAAGTTAAACTGGGTTTAAAAGAGGATGCAAGTGAATTATGAAAAATTCCTGCCCTTCCCTGTTGATTCTTATTTCAAACAAAGAGTAAAAAGTAGAGCTGAGCGAACCCGAACTGTAAAGTTTGGGTTCCTACCGAACTTTAGGGTGTCCGTGTCCCGAACACGAACATGGACATTTGAGAAAAAGTCCGGGTTCTGGTATTTTTTCCCGCCTTTAGAATAGCTGCAGGGCAGCCAATCAACAAGTGTTTCACTCGTTTGCCCTTAGAAGCCATCACAGCCATGCCTACTAATGGCATGGCTGTGATTGGCCAGTGCATCATGTGACCCAGCCTCTATATAAGAGGATGCTGCTGCTGCTGCTGTGAGGGACAGATTAGCTTTAGAAAATCTGTTAAAAACAGCGATTTATTGGTGGGTGGGTGCTAGAGGAGATTTTTGTTTGCTAAGCAAAGTGCATCATATAAAACCTTAGCAATTATTCTGTTTGTTAGATGGGCGTTTGCAGCCATTTTTGCAAGTGCAGTGCACTTGCAACTGTTTGTGTGTCAGGGACACTACTTTAATCGTGTTCTGTTAGTTCAGTTGGCAACATTTTGGCATATTTAAATACTACTTTTACATTGCAGTTAGACAAATAAAAAACATTTTTTTTGGTGCAAAATATTACATTTGCGGCCAGCGGGGCATTTCTTGCACAAAAGTGCTTCTACATTGCTGGTTTAAAAAAAAAAAAAAAAAATTCTAAATACTACATTTGTGGCCAGTGGTGCATTTCTTGCACAAAAATAAAAAGTGCGTCTACATTGCTGGTTTAAAAAAAAAGAATAATAATTTATTATTCCTTTTTTTTATTATTAATAAATAGTGCTACATAGTACATTTGCACCTTAATGTGCATTTCTTGCACAAAATTGCACATTGCCGGTTTAAAAAATAATATAAATTTGTGCTAAATAGTACATTTGTGTCCAGAATGAGGAGAGCGTCAAATAAGGGACGTGGTCGTGGTGTTGCTGGTGTTGGTGGTGTTGGTGAACCTCCTGTTGGAAGGAGAGGACGTGGTCGATCTGTGCCAGCAACACACACAAGTGAAACACCTTCCTCAGGTAGCCAACAGAACCTTCACCGGTATATGGTTGGCCCGAATGCCCCTCAACGAATGGTGAGGCCAGAACAAGTACAGGCGATAGTAGATTGGGTGGCTGACAATGCCTCCAGTTCCTTCACATTGTCTCCCTCCCGGTCCCTTGCTGAAAGTTCAGATTTGGCACCTGAACCCCATGGCCATCTGTCTTTCACCTCAGCCCCTTGTAAATTAGCCAAGCAGTCTGAGCCCCAAGTCATGCAGCAGTCTCTTATGCTTTTTGATGACTCTGCTGGTGTGCTTTCCGTGGGCCATCCACATAGCCCTGCCCCAGAAGTGGAAGACATTGAGTGCACCTATGCCCAACCACTTCTGTTGCAGAATGAGGACATGGAAACACCACTGCAGCACATTTCTGATGATGACGAAACACAGGTGCCAACTGCTGCGGCTTTGTAAAGTGTGCAGACTGACAAGGAGGGCAGTGGTGAAGGGTGGGTGGAAGATAATGTGGAGGATGATGAGGTCCTAGACCCCACATGGAATGAGGGTCATGCGAGTGACGTGTGGAGTTTGGAGGAAGAGGTGGTGGTCGCACAGAGGCACCAGCACAGCAAAAGAGGAAGCAGGTTGCAAAAGCGGAGCGAGCGTCCCCTAGCCTGCTACTACCCACCGCACCCAGGGACCTAGCTAGATAAACCCCACACTGCGCAAGAGCTGTGGACGGGCATTGAACAACAGACTGATGAGTGGTTGTTGCCACTGAGCCTCAAGCCTGGCCTGGTGGTGTGCGACAATGGCCGAAATCTCGTAGCAGCTCTGGGCCTAGCCGGTTTGACGCACATCCCTTGCCTGGCGCATGTGCTGAATTTGGTGGTGCAGAAATTTCTAAAAAAGTGTGGGCCGTCTGTGCACACTTTCGGCGTTCTCACCCTGCTGCTGCTCGCCTGTCTGCGCTGCAGCGGAACTTCGGCCTTCCCGCTCACCGCCTCATATGCGACGTGCCCACAAGGTGGAACTCCACCTTGCACATGCTGGAGAGACTGTGTGAGCAGCAGCAGGCAATAGTGGAGTTTCAGCTGCAGCATGCACGGGTCAGTCGCTCTGTGGAACAGCAACACTTCACCACCAACGAGTGGGCCTCCATGCGAGACCTGTGTAGCGTATTGCGGTGTTTTGAGTACTCCACCAACATGGCCAGTGCCGATGATGCTGTTCTCAGCGTTACTATACCACTTCTATGTCTCCTTGAAAAAACATGAGGGGGAGGGAAAAGGGATGGAGAATCCGGTGCAGAGCCTGTGAAGGAGGCAGCTTTGGAAGAAGCCACCTGGGCAGCGCCGTCCCAGTGTTGTTAAAGGAGAGCAAAAAGTGGCTCCCAAAGGGGGGGAGGGGGGGAGAAGGTCTGCTGCAAGGACCCCCCAAAATGGCCGAAGCCAAAAACAGGGAAGGCCTGCCAAACCACGTTCACAGACGGGTCTCCAAAAGGGGTCCAGTCAGAGTTCTTTTAACAGAAAGCACAAGAGGTGTCTAAGTCCCCGTGTTCCCGGAGGAGGTGAGGGTGGCAGCTCCTTCAGGGACAACTCTTCCTATATACAGTCTCTATATATACAGCTCCTATTCGTCCTTCTGCACTCACTTGCTTGCAGAACCTAGCTGGAACACTGTGTACACCTAACAGTCACTCAGCCAGATGAAGCAATGGCCCATTACAGGCAGGAACCCGAGGCCCCTTAGTTGTGTAGAAGAATTTCAATGTCCAGCTTACATCACTCCTGTGGCTACTGATCCCAGCACCACCTCTTCAGGCACTTCCAACCCGCATGGCTGCAGCTGCCCCTTTCATCAGCCCTCCAGGCTAACTTCTCCCCACAGTCCACTAGTATAGTGTTTCCCAACCTTTTTCAGTCAAGGCACCTTTTAAAATGATATACAATCTCAAGACACCCCATTCTGAAATGTAAAAAACTAATATTTTTACACAATACAGCAACATCCACATGTGCAGTAGGACCCCCAACGTTGTAGGTGATACACTTTTGCACTCTGGTACTGACTAGTATTCCAATGTTTCTCTTCTCCATCAGTTTCTCTCCATCAGTCAGCTAATGTGACCCCAGTACTGAGGGAGAGGGGCACAGGAGGGTCAAAGAAGGATGCTATGCAGGCAAACATCCTCCTTATTATCTGATGATGTCATTGCTTGTTAAGATGCCGGTGTCTAGAGAGTCGTAATGATGCATAATGTAGACCCATGGCTTTGTGTAACTAAAAGGCAGGCTGCATCCACACCCCGGCCTGTATACAATTTTTGATAAATTTTTAGGCATTTTGCTGAGGCACCCCTGAAGAAACCTCAGGGCACCCTGGTTGAAAAAAGGCTGCTCCAGACGGACACTCACCAGCCCACCCAGCTGACTCCCAGGAGATCTGCCAGATGTGCTGACCTCCTGCTGTCCTCTCTCCTGGCTCCCATGTCTCCTCCATGTGCCCTAGCATGATCCTTCCAGCACCCGAGCTCCACTGAATCCTGACCCAGATTCATAGCTCAGGCTTAGCCCTGAGCTAAAACTAACTTTTACCTACACTAACAACAAACCTATCTACATTTGGCACACTAGAGGGTGCTATACACTGCGGGGTCAGACGCCTGGCTTTGCTTGCTACTGCCTTGCCCCTCCCCCTCCCTTCCCATTCTGGACCAGTACATCACTACTCTTTTCAGACCTAAAGTGACACACTAGCAGGGGAGGGCTGGCAGCCTTAGGCCTGGGGTGCAAATCCAGTCAAGTGGCCAGTTGAACCACCAGATCAGCTCACCATCCATGCCCAACTGGTTTTAGAACGGATATTGATGTTATGAAGCAAGACAAATATGATACAATGTGGTAACATAATTTAATGTTAATAGCAACAAAGGAGGTTTAACAAAAATAATGCATCAATGCAGCTCACAATTGCCAACCAATGCAGCCTCACCAGTGCCCATCAATGCAGCCTCATCAGTGCCCATCAATGCAGCCTGATCACTGCCCATCAATGCAGCCTCACCAGTGCCCATCCAATGCAGCCGGCAATGCAGAGAGAGGAGAGCCGCCGGATTACACAGAGCGGGGATCTCCCGCATACCTGGCACGGCCGCTCCCATATGAAGTCCCACCTCCTCGACCTCCCCCCCCGAGGCAGCCCAATGGGCCCAGCAGGATCCATGGTAGGGCCAGCCCTGGGCACCCCATTTGCCTGCAGTTAGTTGTTGACTGCACCCCTGGCCCCTACTTCCTTCCCCCACAAAAACAAAAAAGTGTGAGCGGACAGCGGCTGTCGGCCATTTTGAATGTAAGTTAGGGTGGCCTGGGGGGCAATTGCCACCCATCCCCCCAGCCCAGCCCTCCCCTGCACACTAGTGACGTAGCAGCCCTAGGAGGAAGCCATAGTGTGTGAGATTAGAAGCAGTTGATCAGGCAGCAAGAATCATTCCTACTTCAGATACTTTTAAGCTAGGGTGACCAGACGTCTCCGATTTCCGGGGACAGTCCCCGTTTTGAGCACTTTGTCCCTGGCAGAAATTCATCCCCGGTTTTGTCCCCGCTTTGCAAGGCCGGGACTTGTCACAGTCCTGGTGGTGGAGTCTGGCGTGTGCAGGGAAAAACCACTCTTGCGCACCTGATTCAGGGGTCCCTGGTAAAGCAGACAGGGGGCCCGTGAGTGCGGGATGGCACAAGGGCTGGATGGTCACTGGTGGTGGTGTGAGACTCCAGGTAGTCGTGCAAGTCAGAATAATGGTCGTTCAGGTTGGGTCGGCAACTGGCAGGCTGTGGGGTACAAGGGGTTCAGGCAGAGAGTGGTCAAGTCCAAGCAGGGTTCATTAACAGGCTGGCAGCAGAGGTACAGAAGGGTCAATCAAACGGATGGTCGTGTATAGCCGGGGTCAGTGCAGGCAGATAGGTAGCAAGTCAGGGCAAGCCAGGTAGGTACACAGGAACAACACAGGAATCAGGTTTCAGGCAGAAGAGCTGAAGCTCACAGGTACTCAGACGCTGTAGAACGGACAGCACCTGCTGACAGGTGCAGGAGGCTTAAATAGAGCCGTTTGGTGCCGTTTCCGGCGCAAATGTTCGTGAACGCGCATGAACGGCAAAAAACTCCAGAAAAGAACCTGACTTCACCAGGCAAGCCGTCAATCACGATCGACCCGTCGATAGCGGGTAGCCGACACGTCGATCTGTAACACAGCCGCATATTCCCCCAGCCGCCGCTATCTGCAGAGATTGTGAGCAGGCATGGGAGTTGGGTAGAGGGCAGAAGCTGGAGCTGCTGGAATTACTTTTTACATTAGCCAGCAGGTGATTGGTTGCCGGGCAGTTCTAGCAACCAATCACCAGCTTGGTAATGTAAAAAGTTGATTGTCAGATCCCGCCCCCATCCAGTACTGACTGCTCCTGTTCTCTGCTGGTGTGTAAGGTAGGACAGCGCTACCACACAGTGAAGGGGACAGAGGAATCTACAGTGAGAGAGAGGTGTGTGTGCAGGGGGAATTGCGTGGGGGGGGGGGGCAGAGGACACTACAGTGGGGGGGTATGCAGGGGACATTGCATGGGGGGAGCAAAGGACACTACAGTGGGGAGGGGGTGAAGGGGACACCGGCTGAGGTGCCGCTGACTTGCTGGGTACTGAACAGGCTGACTTGCTGGGCACTGAACAGGCTGCGTTGATGAGCACTAAACAGGCTAATTAATGTGCTCTGAACAGGCTGAGCTGCTGGGCATTGAACAGGCTGAGCTGCTGGGCACTGAACAGGCTGAGCTGCTGGGCACTGAACAGGCTGACCTGCTGGGCACTGAACAGGCTGCATTAATGGGCACTGTTCTGGCTGAGCTGCTGGGCCCTAAACAGGCTGCATAGATGGGCATTAAACAGCCTGATCTGCTGGGCACTAAACAGGCTGAACTGCTGGGCACTGAACAGGCTGCATTTATGGGCACTGAGCAGCCTGCATTGTTGGGCACTGAACAGGCTGCATTGTTGGGCACTGAACAGGCTGAGCTGCTGGGCACTGAACAGGCTGCATTGATGGGCACTGAACTGGCTGCATTGATGGGCACTGAACAGGCTGCATTGATGGGCACTGAACAGGCTGAGCTGATGGGCACTGAACAGGCTGAGCTGATGGGCACTGAACAGGCTGAGCTGATGGGCACTGAACAGGCTGAGCTGCTGGACACTGAACAGGCTGAGCTGCTGGACACTGAACAGGCTGAGCTGCTGGACACTGAACAGGCTGAGCTGCTGGGCACTGAACAGGCTGAGCAGCTGGGCACGGAACAGGCTGCATGTATGGGCACTGAACAGGCTGTATTGATGTGCACTGAACAGGCTGAGCTAATGGGCACTGAACAGGCTGCATTGATGGGCACTGAACAGGCTGAGCTGAAGGACACTGAACAGACTGCATTTATGGGCACTGAGCAGGCTGCATTGATG